>JALBCR010004108.1:0-43744 GCA_030710515.1 Abscondita cerata | reverse complement strand
TGAATGGGTTATGAAAATTTTGACAGTGTGCTCGCAGAAAGCTAAGATGAATATCACGCCGCTATATTGCTTATTAGGTGACCACTAGCAAGTATCAGTGTAAGAATAATGACCCCCCCAACCCCGTTTTGACACTTACACACCTAAAGCTTTTGGTACAAGGATGGTTCGGCGATATGACATTTTGGCGCTGATATACCGGCTGATTTTTTATTTTTAAGGAAACAGTTTTATAGACCATCTTCTCCTTCTCGTGCGCTGCTCGTATATCCAGCGTTGTTGGATTTCACTATATTTAATCATTTGGTGATATGCATCACGGTCTGTAGCAATTCTAGACCATATATATTTATAAATAGCATGTTAAACTATATAGGGTTAAACATAACTCAAAATAATATTGACGTATCCCAAAGTAACTAGAGTCCAGTTTTGTTCAAATGACACTCTCCATATTTTTTAGTAGAATCTTTTTTACTTCATATAACAACAGAATAAAATTATACAGTTTTATTATAAATTTATTTTGTTGTGTGGAGAAAAAAAGTGGCTTTACAAAAATTCATCAAAAAGTTATATAGGGTGTCTATCGTAGCACTGGCATACATCAAAATATAATTCTGACTTATATACTTCATCCAATGCGGTTTAATACGTCATTCACAAATATACCGGGTGTTGATTCGGCCGCTAGGTAATACCATGTGAATGTAAAATTTTGTGATGCAATTTCCTGTTCCCCCTAATTGTTTTGGGCTAAAACATAAGAGTACAAAATTGTTCAAAACTAAAATGTGGTATTTTTTCTGGGGGCAAATTCTACTGTAAGAAAGAAAATGAAAACATATTTCAAAGTGCCATCAATTAGTAGACATCATAATTAAAAAACTAATATTTAATTATTTTTTTGGAAAATTGCAAAATAAAAAAAAACCTACTGAATTTGTAGTTCTAATAGTCAGTATTTCTTTCTAATGCAATTCAAAATCTTCATTTTTTATTTCAGTAATAATTTTCACTTTCACGTTATACTTTTTAAAACCTCATTTTAATCCCATTATACAGATTTACATATGTACTTACATTTTAGTAAAAGACAGTTGCCTCATAATTTTATGTAATTTTTAAAACAACTCCAAACTGTTATATGTCAGCCCTGGGTTGGAAAAGAAATAAAGACGGAGAACTATTTGACTGCCTTTCCGTCTTGATTTATACGAACATAAATGATGACGCAACTGATATCTTTCCTGAATACGAGTATAGATACATCAAATGTTTATATCTAAAATAACTGACTTATTTAAATTCAAAATATCTTTAGTTAGAAGGGTCTGTACATTTTACGAAAATGTACCCTGAAACAAGATGAAGTGTGTATTTCGAGTTCAATATATACTCGTGTCGTTTACCCATTAGGAGCTGATGTATCCCATTGCAACAGAAAGTGCTTTACTTAACAGAAACGAAGATCGTTTGTTATCGTGTCAAAGAAATCATGCTTCTTTACATGCGAAAAAGCATTTATCTTACATTCGTTACGACGACTCCGTCTTGTGGAACAAACCAATTTAACTTCCGCGATTACATTGATGTCATTTTTTCGCGCGTGAATTCCTGGACGTCGGATTGAAATCCGAACTAATTATGAACTTAATTACATCGTCAATTACAAGATTGCAAAAGCCCACGGGTTAGTTCACAAGTTTGTAAGTGACAAACTGGCGTAAAGGCGTTTGTTGTGAGACCATAAGGAGTAGCACTGTCTAAATCTTCCACTAGGTCCTTGCCATGGTTGTCAACGCAGTAACATTAATTACCAATTACAAACCCAGAAAGATACGACTTTTTTTATTTTTGCGCCCTTAAGAACCGATTAGCAGATTACAACAAGAAAAAGGTAATAATTAAAATGTGTTTTTAAAAGGAAAATATCCTGCGGTAATTAGTAATAATTCTCTTCGCGGCGTTTTATTACTTTTTATATTAAAATCTCGTCCAGTAAACGCTTTCGTGTTACATTCATTTTTATATTTTACGAACTAATTACTATTGTGGTAGTAAATTGAAATCGCCGAAGTGTTGCTAATTCCGAGTTAAATGAAGCATCGTTGAATGGAAAATGAAATTAAAATAAGGAATCTGCAGCGCATAAATATCCACTACTACTGCAAATTTGTTCCCAAAATTGCTGCTGTTGATTCCCATTTACTCAGATGAAGCAGAGGTACGTGATAGTTTTCAAATCAGCTTTCCAATTTTCCCATAACAACACCCAACGCTTAACCTTAACCTGGAAAGAAAAGTTTTCTTCTTTCAGCGTCATTAAAATTCTAAACACGTTTTCTGCACTCATCAGTTACAGAATATTTTAAGGAAATATACGATTACGTAAATATTCTTTTTTTGACCGAATATCTTGAAACAAAGTTTTTGTGATAATTAACAAATTCTAAAAAGAAACCAAGGGCCACTGTTCACATCGACGAACTGAAAATAAAATGTTGTATATAAAGAACGACAATGAAAGGTAACGTCGTATCTGGTTTCACGTTTCAAAGCAGAAAAAGAAAAATAAACTAGAAGTTACTGAAGCCCATTTAATTCTTTTTAAAGGTAGATAGATACAAACGCTACTCATTTTTTGTAATACATTTTACGTCGTTCTTTCATTTATTTATCTGGGAAAGGAAGACTACGGGAATTCGGCATTGAGGTTACCTCTAACTAATTGAAAATTTGCAATTTAATTGAAACGTGTCGGTAATTAACGATTAATTTCGTACAGTTTCCACGCATCGTGTTAAACGGGGTTGTGATTTGTAATAATTATTTCGTCACGCTTTCTATTATTTTTAATCGACAAAAGGGAAAATTTGTTTGCGTTCCTTCACTTGGCGTTGATAATTGTTCCCGTTCTTAATGGCGTTGTATAACTAACGCTTTTTCCCATATGATTTTGAAGTGTTTTTGCAGTAATGTTGGTTAAAGAGCAGAGGAAGATTAGGTACACGAAAAAGGAGGTGCTGAAAGCCAGGTGAGCGTGTCACTTCCCTGGTGTTCACTGTATATATATATATATATATATATATATATATATCTATTCTATATATATATATATATATATATATATAAAGTAAGTACTAAATTTTTATTTACTGAATAAAAGACATTTTGAAAATTTAAATCCCGCGCATCTAATAGTGTTTGTGACGTCACAATTTAAGATATGTCACCGATGCCCATTTAATGGAACACCATATATTTTTGGAGTTTTACATTTTATATTCTATTGCAAAATTATGATACTTATATATTAGGTAATCAACAGTTTTGAAGACATATTCACTAAAAACCATTATTCTTGAGAAATAAAATTTAAATAATCGAATTCCTGCTAACTGAACAAACTGGTAGCCAGTGATTGTTACAAAATCATAAAACGGCACCTACATCCACGTGTTTATTGATGCTCATCAATGTACATCTTAATAGTTTTTGGAGTGGGGTACCCAAATTTTTTTAAATGGTCATCTACCTCAGCAAAAAATTCTATTGAGACTACTAATGTTCAAGTAATGGCGGTGAAAACCGTTGATTTTCTAAAGTTGATGGTGTTTGTAGAATAAAATTAAGAATTAATAAAACGATCGAAGCAGTATGCGAACATCTCGATGAACCAAGCCGAAGCTGACCTATCCTCTTAAGGTAAGGTGGAAAGGTAATGCCTAATTGTATGTTTTACTCTTGCCATCATCACCTTGTTACCTTACGTTACGTAAGAGGTTAGGGCAGCTTCGACTTTGTTCGACGAACAGCTCGAATACTGCTTCTTGTCGTTATGTAATTTTATTCTACAAAACTATTAACTTTAGAAAAACAGTTTTTACTGCCTGACCAACATCACGTAATCTCAATAAAGAACATTGGTTAGAAGACAGCCAATTGAAAAAAAGTTGGTACCCCCTACTTCAAAACTATGAAAATGCAGATTTCATTGGGGGTTTCAGGGGCTCTTTTGATTCTTGACTTTTGGCAAAATTTTCTGTTTGTTTCTCTGTCAAGTGTTGTTTTGTGTTTGGGTTCGTCAAACTTACACAGGTACAGTGGGTTTTGCTTCTCTAGGCGTTTCTCATTTCACCACTATTCCCGTTTCCGTTAGTGTTTGTTTATATTTTTGGAATTTAAATTTTGCTTACTTGGAAGACGACGTTTTAGTGTTGCACTAACTAAACCACCGTTAGAGCGTAAGGCTAGATATTTTATTTTGCGCTTTTGCCGAGCTTTTGCTTTTGCTGGCAGAAAAATTACAACGTGTTTTCCCTGATGGTTAGTTAGACTTAGACACCGAGGAGTTATTAGATGGCAGTACTTCTTACGAGTTAATTCTTTATTATTGTCCGCTTGGAATAAGCGTGTCTTTATGTGATAATATAGCAGATATTTTCTCGTCGAACACGGATAGTTAGTATTTACTCTCTGAGAAAGGAAGGTTCCTATTTTAAATTTGCTCAAATTGGAGTTCAGTAATTGACTTTGTAATAATAATCCTTCGATGTAGGTTGATAGTTTTGAATCGACAAAGTTCAACCGCCGAGAAGATGATTCTCGAAGTTTTATAAACCGTGAGTACATCGATGTTGCACATCAAAATAAAAAGAAAATAGATACTCACTAAAGTGTTTATTCCCGTGGTTTTCTTGTCTGATTGAGATGTCCTTGTGATTTACCGCTGTTTACAGTCTTGTCGAAAACTGGTAGTTTATCTGATCTTTGATGAGGTACCGTTACTACTTAGGGTGTTCAAATTTATTAACGGTAATCTATGTGTCATTAGAAACACCGATTTTAAATTATATTCGCTTGTAGATAATACAAGAATCACATCGAACTTACGCTTTAGGCTTTTGAGTGTCAGCTGGGAATTCCTCAACCTCTACGTTTTGCCTAGTAGTTATTTTTACTCACTATAGAGCATAGCTTAAGGTGTTGGTATTGGTCATTAGTAAAAAAGATATACTTTAGCCGGGTGGACAAGATCTTCTGTTGCTTAATGTCATTATGCTAACAAACTACAATCTCGGAGTTTAGGGTTCATCAGTGAAATATTTAATCATCGTGTTATTAAAAATACCTTACTACAAATGTCATCCTTAAGGTATGAGCATAGCCTCACCCTTAATAAAGGTGTTAATGAATGGCAAGCCAAGAATGAGTCTTGGTGCTGCAGTAGAATATGCCCGCATCTCTAAAGATTTGTAAACAAAAAGGTTCTGAAGAATTGCAGCTCCTTTGGAAAATTGATTGCTCGACTTTCTTCAATCGTACACATAAGAAACTGCCGGATATATCCAACGCTTTCTCTCTCTCTCTTTCTCTCTCTCTCTCTCTCTCTTTCTCTCTCTCTCCATTCCTTTCTACCTGCCGTACTTCTACTGTTGTCTTGGAAAGATTTTCTTGTAAACTTCTTCATCTGGTCCAGCCATCGTTTTGGAGAACGTCCTCTAGGCCGCGTTGCCTCTACTTTTCTTGGACCATAAGTTTTCGAGGTTATCATCTTTCCTCTTACTGACATGTCTAAAATACTTTAGAATCAGTTGTTTGATTTTAGTTGACAATCTGGCTTGGATGTTAAGTTCTTCGAGTATGGATGCGTTGGTTTGGCGCTGTCAGGAATCCTCAGTAGTCTTCTAGACTCACATCTCAAACGCATCCAACTTGGCGATGTCTGTGGCTTTTAAGGCCCAGGATTCTGCTGCATATAACGCAATTGGAAAAACGACGGCATGTTACTAATTGGCATTTGTTGTGGTTGTTATATGCCGATCTTTCCAAATTTTGTTAAGTTTGGTCATAGCCGTTTTCCTTCTTCTGATTTCTTGACTTGATCCGCCATTTCTGCTGATGTGAGCACCTAGATAGGTTATTTCTTCTACGTTCTCCATGTCTTGAATACTAGGCATTTCTTCCATGCTTTGCGTGCGATCTATTAGCATAGTTTCGTTTTCTGACGATTCAGTTGTAGACCAAACTCTAAACTCACTCTCTCTACTCGCTCAATAAGACATTTTCTGCTCATCTTTGGCGATGAGTGTGGTGTCATCAGCGTAGCGAGATTATCTGTCCTTCTGCCACCTATGATAACTCCTCCTTCCCAGCCGTCCAAGGCTTTCCTTATGATATATTCTCCATATACGTTAAACAACAAGGGTGACAGGATACAACCCTGTCGTACACCACGTTCCACGTTGAAAGGTTCAGAGGTTCTTTCATCCACCTTTATAAGTGTTATGTTTTGTTGTATAATTCTTTTAGTAGGTGAATCAGATGTTGTGGAGTCCCCATCTGCGACAGGACATCCCATTGTCGCTTTGTGAACTTTGCCATTCTAAAAAGTTTCTAACTCTGTAACAAGATCCTGAGCATGATCTTGCTTGGATGAAGATCAATGCAGCGGTATGAGGGTAGAGGTGCACCAGTCGGTTGGCCACTGTCCTGTCTGCTAGACCCTGTTACAAATTTTCCACAATAGATCAATACCTTTCGCGGGAGGTGCTTAAGCATTTCTGCATTTATGTCATCTTCTCCTGGACTCCTATTGTTTTTAGATGTCGAATCGCATGTTCTACTTCACTTCTTAGATGTAGGGCTCGTGTTGTATGTCCTTGATTGAGATCAAGTTTTGGGCTGTTCAGGTTCTGCTTCTTTGAATAGATTTATACAGTGTTGTCGCCAAACTTGGATGACGTTTTCTATTTCAGTTACCACTGTTCCATTCTCGTTCTCTATCGACCACGTTTTGGGTCTGAATTCTCTTGTGATCCAAAGGTTTACCGAGGTGAAAACACCCCGTCTTCTCCATAAACCACTTCGTTATATTCAGTACACGCTTGACCATGGTGTTGTCTATACAGTCTATACGCTTATTCTAGGTAAGCTGTTAACATGGACACTCGAGAACTCAACATAATTGGGTCGCGTTAAGACTGCCAACAGTTAACCGAAGAGCCTTGTTTTTGTCTGTCTTCTTTATCTTTTGGGTAGTCAACATACACATAAAATATTGAAAATTGTTAATGTAACACAGGTACAATATCACTGCAAATTTACAAATAAAAAGAATCTAATTTATTACAGCCCTTGGCTAATGACTGTTCATGTTGTTGGTTTTAAGTTTCTCTTAATCAGATTTTTAAAAAAGCGTTGTTTTTGGGATTGATGCTGTGATCTCTGCAAGAAGTAGAAGTCTTATTGTCATTACAAAAATCTCATTAGCGATGCAATTCAAACCCTCGCTGAGAAATTTAAACTGAGCATAATCTGGGAAGATTATGGATTCTGAGGAATCTCTGAAACCAAGTTATAGGATTAGAAAGTTTTTTCGATCTCGAGAAGTAAGAGAAGGGTCAAAACCGCAAGAAGAAAAGAACTACAATAATTAGTTTTTTATTAACAGGGATGAGTAACATAAACTCAAGCTATATATGTGTTAAAATTTTCAATTTTGTGATTTATGTAAACTGCTATTCTAAAACGAATGTTTATAAAGTGATAATAATCAAGATTGTGACTCATACACAGTTCTTATGATAATGATGCCGGAAGTGGAAGAAATTAAAATAGACGATGTCTTGCCATATCGCATTTAGGAAAGAGTTACTTTGTGTAATTGACATGTAACAGTTGTCCTGAGTAGATAGGTTAAGTCGTGACGTAAATGTCATCTTTTGTGAATCCAGTATACATAGAAGTTTACATTTTAAAAGTTTTTATTATTCATATCCATGTTACTTCTAAGCACGTGCTGAATAAAAAAAATTAAAAGTTGAAACTGCGCAATGTTTGAAAAAAGGTATTAATATATTAAAGTTCATCTCAGCATTGAAAATTAGGAATTTATTTAAAACGAATCAGGTAATTTCTAAAGCACCTGTTACACTTAATTTTATAATTTTGCATAGTTTTGTATAAAGGTTTTTTACTAATCAATCTATTACTCGTTTTTTATATAATAAGATTTAAAATTGATGTCATTACTATTTTTTAAATTATTTTGATTTTTGTCTTTAAGTTGGTATTCGGAGGCTCATCGAATACAGAAAAAACTATTTGGAGGATGAAAGGTAAATAAAAAATCTGTAATTTTATCAAATTTTATTTCATATTATAGAATTATTTTGTGAACAAAGAATAACAGCAGTAACTGTTAGAAATCTCATCTTCAGCTATTTTGTGTTGAATATATACAGAGCACTCATTTTTAATAAATTAGATTATAAAAAGCGTTAAGATAACAGAATATTTACCTATAGACAATGTTTTTAGGTTAGCCAAAGTCTGTGCTTTTTTGTAAAATATATCAAAACCTTATATACAAAATATATCTCAAGGCTGGGCTTTATTTTTTTGCCGGGCGTACACATGGAACTTTAATGTGTTTGAAACTCGAAAATTGTTTATAAAAAGAAATTTCTGAGGTCTAAAAGTATAAAAGAAGTTCGACATATTTAATTTTTTATTTGATGATGTTTTTCAAAAATTTTAATATGTATAGAGGGTGACAGTCGAAAGTTATACAAATGACCGTTACTTTTGACGTATAAATTGAACACTCTAAATTCAAAAATGGCAAAAAATGCATAGTGTTTCATTTACAAAACAAATCGCATTTATGGAATACAAAAAAATCGGTATTGGCGTGTAGCAAAATATTAAAAATAGAAAGATTGTGCTTAAATCTTAAAGTTTGATTGAAAAAAAAATTGTAACGCCTGGCTTATTAATCAAATATGCGATATTTAAACATTTTGAGAGAGCGATTGAAACTTTAATACCTTATTTTCGACAACGAATGGAAATTCGTATTTATATTTATGCCTTAATGTAAATTTAATGAATTAATTTCGCCATCGCAACCACGTCTAAAATAGAACAAATCGATTTGTTTATTTATAAATGCAATTTATTTCTTGTTCAGTTTTAATGAAAATTTTCACAATAAATTGAACTCTTGATACATAAATTATGGAGATTGCGCTCATAATGTTCTATATCTCTTTATGGGAATACGATTTCAAAACTCAATTATTGCAAGTTGCAACGAGTTGATACTAAGTTTTTGTGATGTAATTATACCTTGTTTTTGATTAAATTGAACCTTTTTGGATAGAAGAGATTTTTGTTGTTAGGTCGTCTTTGGGTGTGGTTGTGTAATTTTAAAGAGAACCGTTTCCTTTGATGTCTTCGTAAGGAAGTTTCATTTAAAATTATCTTGAATTTGGTGCCATTACCCTACTTTGATTTTACATATATATACAAATGTTGTTTGTCAAAAGCGCTCGTATCTTTATGAAAAATTACTTTTATCCCGACTTTTATTTATTAATCTTCCTTTTTACATATTGGATTTTGATAAATGAGTTTATTTTGAAAGCGTTTCAATGTTGAACCGTTCCGTAAAACTGAAGCTTCGTTAGTATTTCGTCTCATTTCATTAAACTATAGATAGTGCATTAAAGAAGGGGGTTCGTGCATGAAGGGATTTTGCAGATTTATAAGATGTAAAATACACAAGCGTCCCCTAGGATTAATATGATTGGATTACTACAAAGTCTGGCCTATGTTTGCTGTCTGTCTCTTACGCCTGACCTAACTTAGCCTTTGCATACTGCCCTAAAACGCAAATTCAGATAATTTCGTTGGATCGCGTCCAAAACTTCGACCGTTCTATAAAGGGGCGAATTAAAATCCGCACTTTTTATTTTTTCTTTCAATAACTTATACGTATTTAATATTTTAATAATATTTATCTTTTGAAATTTTGTATTGACATTTTGACATAAAAACTTCTGGAAGCGTTTTCTAGATAATTAAATTCGGAACCCTCGGGCGCATTTCAATTTCAACACAATTTCTACGTTTTGCTCTTTTCTCGTGTTCCTTGTACTTCATTTATTTTGTGATGGAATTAGGCGATATTGTGAAAATATAAAGCTCGATTGGCTTCATCAATTCTTATTTACGATAATAATAATAATGCTTAAAAGCTTTGGTCAAGACGCTTTACAAATAATATTTAATTTGAAATTACCTCCTTGTAGTTTTATAGATTTGGCTCTTCTTTTTTCAGTTTCTATTTTAAAATTTTTTTTTGTTTATGTTGTTAGTATTATGAGCATAGATAGCGTTTGCATGTACACGAACTAGTTTTGCATGCGCTTTCATAACGTTTCGTGGGGCGGTTTCACTATGAAAGTAATTAAACTTTGGGAAATATAATCCCGAAGGGGTCTTACAAGTGACTTTACTCTCCTTACCTTAACTAAAGCCAAACCTCATTGTGGGATTTCCTATTACGAACTAAAATTGCCCATCGCCTTTTAAAATTATTTAAGAAACTTTAAACTTTACAATTTTGCAAACGAAAAATTGTAAGATTAAATTTAAATCAAATTTTCATTTTTTAAAACTTGTATCTTTAAAATTGGAACGAAAAAATATACGATTAAATAGGGTATTTGAACACGAATTAATTTGAAATCCGCAAACATAGGGGCTTTACTTGTACTTCGGTTTAAATTGTTAGATAGGGATAGTTTTAATTTTGATTCAAGAATTTAATTCTAAATCCTCGATTGGAAATGGTGTTTCCGTAAACAATCGGAAATGTTTTGCTACAGATTTACTACGGTTTGAATTTGAAAAATATGTTTCTATTAATACCGCCAAATTTTACATTCGTGCAACTCACTGTATCTAACAATCACAATTGTATTGTAAAAATGACATTGTAATGAGTGAAAATAGTTATTTGTGTAACTAGTACAACAAATATGCTTTTGCACATGTTGCACAGACAATTTTCTATGATCGAAAAAATAAAAAATAATAAAATAAAAAAAGCTACTTTTACACTAGTGCAAAAAATAATTTTCTGATTGCACTAATAAATTACTTTTTGCACGAATGCAAAAAAATGAAACTTTTACAGTAATTGCTGCAAAAAGTAGTCACTTTTGCACGAACGTAGAAAAAATATATGTTTGCATATTTCTTTCTTTTTTACTGTACTAGACCGAAGCCTCCTATTTTGTTTCTATCTACCTACACGGAGTTAGGAAGGAATGTTGTAACGTCTATAATAATCAATGAGTGTAAAAAAGAGTCGGAACTTTTTAATCTGAGAAGTAACGGCAAAGCACTCTTTTTCCACAATTCTGAATTTTTGTTCTTGTTTAGTTAAAGACCGACTAGCATAAGCGATAATGTCTTTACCATCAAAATTAGTTTGAGATCAAATTCCTTACATGATCAGAATTTTTCGCTCTGGCTTCGGTTTTTTGAATAAAAGCAAGGTAATTAGAACAGATCGAAACTGGTTCTGCTATTAAGTGATCTTTTAGCGAAACAAAATTTTTAGTTAGAATATTCTTGTCTTGTCAGTTTTCTCAAACGTTGGCATTAAATAGTATTATTCTGAATATAACGTCTCTAAAAGCTGGTCAACTTTTATTCTATGCTTTATAATGAAATAGAGGCCGCGCGCTCTAAAAACTACTTACCTACGTCAAGGATGACGTTCTTGCGCACAATCGAAAATTAGTATAGTTAAAGAATACATAACCTTGTTAATGAGTTACCGCAGTCAAGGAGCGTTCAATCGTTGAGTTGTTCTGATATATAGATATTGATATTCAAGTAGTTTTTACTGTTCTGTTTAGAACTATTCGCACCTGTCTTTTTTTAATGTACCCGGCACCAATCATTTATATTTTATTCAGTTTTATCTACGCCACTGGAATGGATTTCATGTCATATTTTGCGCATTTTCGTTTGTGACGTACATGTAGTTCTTACAAACACGCGGCCTCATAATGCTTGGACAAGTGAAATAAATCATACCGTGTATTAAATATACCAATTCGTGTCGTGATGTCGCGTTCCGCCCGGTATTAAAGTTTTCGAATTAATATGAATAATATGGTGAAGAAAATGACTACGAAGGAAGATTTAAAAAACGTACAAACAAATATGAAGGAAGATTTAAAAAGGATATGGAAAATATGGAAAACAACGACAAGGAATATGAAAAAGAATTAGAAGTGTATTATGAAGAAAATTTCGATTGTAGGACAGGTTTAAAAAAAGTACAGTCAGAAATAGAGAAACTTCTGATGAGGCAAATGACGTATGAAATTAGCAAAGAAGGAGGAGTTACGTTCAAAGTTAAATGGGAGATACACTGGAAATTAAGGAACAAATTATTTACAAAAATGTTAGAGGAAAATAAAAAAAAAGAGAAGATGAAGACAATGAAGGGAGGATACGAGTAGCGTTTGTTTCAAGTACATTAAGAGAAGATGAAGAGACTGTAAAGACAAGGGGACGCTTCCACATTACAATGATCTTTGATTACCGACTGGAAGAATTAAGAACAAGTAAATTAAGTAAAGGTACGAGCGAATTTAAAATTAACACAGAACATAGGTTCTATCAAATAAAGAATAAAGTAGAAAATGAAGTTAAAAGGAAGAAAAAACAAAGTATACAAGAAATAATGGTAGAAAATTATGAAGAAATGAAAATGGACGTCGAACCAAGGAATAGAATACCAGCAGCAGAAGTTGAAACGAAATGGACCACGAATACATAAGTGAGATACCGAAAATGCAACATGAAACGAACAGGAGTAAGAAATTTAAATATGAAATGGAAATAATAACAAAAGAAGTAACTCAATTGACATTTGAAGTCGAAAGCAACATAAATGAAGAGGTAAAATTCGTTAAGAGCAAGAAAGAGCCAAAGCCAGGAAGGAAGGGAGAATGTCACATAGGTATCAAAATAGGACGAGTGTTTAAGAAGATAAAATTAATGAAGAGAAGGATTACAATTAAACGAGCATGGGAAGAATTAGAAAAACAAAAATTTGAATTAAATGCAAACTTAAGAATTAAAAGAAAGGGCAAAGAAAAGGCAAGTAAAACAAGCAGCCCTAGAGAGAAAAATGCAAAGGATATAAAAGCTCATCCACCTCCTGCAAAAAATATAAAGGGATGGAGAAAAAGGAGTTGGAAAAGGCAATGTAAAATGACAATGAATAAATTACAAGAATTATAGTAAAGTTTAAGAAGTAGCTATAAAAAAAAGTGAATGAAAACTAGATGTTAAGAAATAGGAATAAGTTGTTTAGGGATTAAAGAAGAAACAATGATCGATAATCATGGAAGGAAAATAAATTGAGATAATCAAAGAAGTGTTACAAAGCTTAGATGCAGCAAAGAGAAAAAGAAGATTAAGAAATCGCAAAAGTAATTTGAATTTATAAGAAGTACAAGAAGTTTAAAGAAAGGATAGATTAAGATTAATGCAATGGAATTAAAGTTTTTTATGATGAAGGAAGGGGATGTAGTAAATAAATATGAAGAGGAAAGTTATGAAGTCTAAGGAAATAATGTTTAAAGGTACAGGATATGATAAGAAATATTATAAAAGGGGATAAGGAATTTAAAAAAAGGAATATGAAGTATTATAGGAGAAGCCTGAGAAAGGGAAAGAAAATGATGAAGATTTTAAAAGAATATGAAAGAAGATAAGAAAAATATTTAAAAGCAAGTGACAAAATGAGTATCGTTTGAGGAAGAAAGAATGAATGGTATATTTTTGATTTATTTTAAAATTTTAATTTTTTTTGGCAAACAATAAAATTTATAAATAAAGCGGGTGAAAAATGTTATGATTTAAATTTAAGAAAAAAAATTATTTTGGATTTTAAATTGAATGGATGAATTTGTGAGGTAACCATGAAAACGAAGAATGTCAAATAATTAATAAATAAATAAATGTCATTAATATAATATGTGCAATAATTTTTAATAAAAAGATAAAGTGTAACGGAATTGAACAAACTAGGTATCGTTTAAAAGAGCTCTTCTTAATAATATGCAGTATAAAGATAGTCCGAATAAATTTTGACGTGATAGCTAGAGGGCGCTGTTTAACATTACAACAATTATTGCGCATTATCATGAGATTTTTAAATAGCACCCTATGTATCTTTTACACAGTTAAATAGAGGACAAAATTCCTAAACAGTCGGCGCAAACCGCAACTTCCTATCTTTTTTCAAACCGAAGATATCAATAAAACAAATGTTTGACCGCTGACTATGCAACATCTATTACATATTTTACGTAGAAAATGAATTTAAATTAATTGAAACCATTTAATTAATGCCGCCCTAAATGTTCAAACAGTCGTTCATCGTTTTCGATGCACTTAAGCATCTAAAACCGACAATGTATGCAAAAGAAGAGAATAAAATGGTAAATAATAATCAGTTCTTAGCGAAGGCACCCGTCATAAAATTAGTAGGCTGTGAAACAAAATTGGAAGCAATACGTCAAAATATTGGAACAATTGAATTTCATGTCAATATCATTTAGTTGCTATTTTTCAAAGCTTGTTTTCGATTTTGTTATTGGTGTGTTATTGTTTGTGTTACGTCACTGTAGTTTGTTAGTTTTTCTTGTCGTTTTTGTGTTACGTTAGTGTTGTTAGTATTAGTATTAGATAGTCTTAGTGCTGTGCTGTTAAGTGTTACAAAATGCTTTATACCAACAAAGAGTTATTTGACATGATAGGTGTCTATTTTGAATGCATGAGAAATGCTACAGTTGCTGAAAGGGTATTGCGCAGCAATATCCCGATAGACGGCACCCGAGTAAAAGGTTTTTCTGCGAGTTATCCATCGTTTACAAACAACTGGAAGCGTCCATGTTCCCGTATACCGTAGACAACACAGGAGACGTACCGAAGAGAACATTATTAATGTTTTAGCTTATGTGCAGTTTAATCCACACCTAAGTACTAGAAGTATTGCACAGGATCTGGGAGTAACTCGATCTACCGTTCAAAACATTCTCAAAGAGCACAGGTAAGCGAATCTTCAATGTTGAAACTCTACTGTAAACTTACAAAGGTTTACTTAATACTTATCCTACTGTTGAATCAGTAGTGATCATCTTACATCTTTCAGGTTACATCCATATCACTTAGTCCTGCATCAGGCATTGACTGCTGCAGATTTTGATCGAAGACTAGACCATTGCCACTGGCTCTTGGGTATGATGGCAGACGATCCCCAAATTCTATCACGTATATTGTGGACAGATGAGGCCACCTTTCATAGTAATGGCAGTGTAAATGTCCATAATATGCACTATTGGTCAAGAACGAATCCGCACTGGATGCAAGAAGTTCAGCACCAAGGTCGTTGGTCTGTAAATTGTTGGGCAGGGATTCTAGAAGGGCAAATTATCGGTCCATTCTTTTTTAATAACCAACTAAATGGCCACAATTACCTACAGTTTTTAACAGAGCAATTGCCGATTCTGTTAGAGGAAGTGCCCTAGAAATTCGAAGACGAATGCTGTTCCAGCACGATGGCTGTCCAGCCCACTTCGCAGTGAATGTTCGTCAATTTTTAGATGCCAACTACCCTGGTAGATGGATAGGACGGGGCAGCATTTTTCCATGGCCGGCTAGATCACCGGATTTAACATGCCTGGATTTTTATTTATGGGGTCGAGTAAAAGATATAGTTTTTGCAACCGGACCCACTACACGTGATAACATGATTGGACGAATAAGGGACTGTATGCAAACTATTTCAGTAGCTGAACTAGAGAGTGCAGTTTGGTCTACGCGGGAAAGGATGCTTAAGTGCATCGAAAACGATGGACGGCAGTTTGAACATTTAGGACGGCATTAATTAAATTGTTTCAACTAATTTAAATTTGTTTTACGCGTAAAATATGTAAATAGTCAGCGGTCTAACATTTGTTTTATTGATATCTTCGGTTTCAAAAAAGATAGGAAGTTGCGGTTTGCACCGACTATTTAGCAATTTTGTCCTCTATTTAACTGTGTAAAAAGATACATAGGGTGCTATTTAAAAATCTCATGATAATGCGCAATAATTGTTGTAATGTTAAACAGCGCCCTCTAGCTATCACGTCAAAATTTATTCGGACTATCTTTATACAGCATATTATTAAGTAAGAAGAGCTCTTTTAAACGAGACCTAGTTTGTTCAATTCTGTTAACTTATACCGAAGTTATTTCCATTTAAATAAAAACTTGTTTGACGTTCCCCACCACTACATTTTATAAGAGAGAGTAAAATACTCTAAGCAAAAAAATCAGAAATTTTGCAGTCTTTACTACGGCAATATTTAAAATATATTTATATTTGCATATTTTTGGAGAAAGAACCAATTATATGATCGGCCATAACAGTTTCGCCCCCTAGCGGCCATCTTACAAACTTGAAAATAATTTCCCGCGATTTCTCGTAGCCGATTTACCTATTAAAATTTTTTTTCAATATTGTCAGATTTATAATTCCCGAGATATAGCCGGCGTCCATTCTTAGTTGGCCACCCGGTACCCAATTCACCTAGTCCAAAAAATGCTTCCTAAGGGAGCTAGAGCTCTTTGAAGATGGCGCCTGGTAAAGTAAAAATTTAAAGATAAACTTCGCGAACTGACAACAATTTGACAATGAAAAACGTAGGTTTTACTTTTGTTGGCAGTTCAGAGCCAACTAGTGCAAAAATATAAATTTAACTTTAATGACAAAAAAACAAAAATTTTTAAATCCATTTTTCTAGAAATCGGTGTATCCTAATGAGTTAAAGTAAGAGTACCTTTTAGTACTAGAATACCTGAAAATTTAATAATCTAGTGTCACAAATGCTTAAAAGTTAAAGACAAAAAGTTATGCGTTAAAATAACCGTTGACCTACCCAAAACGGACACCTATGACCGATACTAGAAATTCGCAATTGATGGAATCAATTCATCTCTGAAGGCTAAACAAGCATACCAGTTTTTGCTTTTCTAAGTAGAAGCGTTCTGGAGGTATTTAAAAAACTATTTACAAGGCGCCATCTTCAAAGAGCTCTAGCTCCCTTAGGAAGCATTTTCGGACTAGGTATTAAATTGTCTTAAAATTATCTGAGGAATCTCCGGTCTTCGTTTGTCAGCAGAGTTTCTGGACACCCTGTATATTTCCAGTGCATAGACTGACACTATTAGAAAATAGTGCTACCATACAACTTGGCTGAATTTATGTCGTTTTATTTAATTTTATTATATGTTTATTATTGTAAGTTTGACTATGTTCACTGTTTGTTATCAATGTGTACTGGATGTAGATAACAGTATGTATCGCATCATTGAAACAAATGTATTTGTACATACACAATTGATAGAAAAATTCAAGATTACTTATTTAAAGGAACTCTCGTCATATAGTTAAATTTTGTAAAAAACGCACTTAAAGGGAAATTGATGAAGTAGATCGTTTATAAACGCTTGCAGTTTTATCGTTTAAAAATTAATTGAGTTCTTTATTTAAAAGATCTGTGCTCTCAATTTCAAACTTTCTTCCAAAGTTATTTATTGGTAATTATTAGTGGGTCAGAATGTTCTAATTAAGTTTTTCCTCATTTACAGTTGATTTATTTAATTTTTTTTTGTAATAACTTATTGCATAAGATAAGTCTCGTTTAACCGCACCAGGGTCAACAAAATCTTGCATACTTTATTACAAAACCAAAAGTAATCACTCAAACTTTCGGAATACCTGTTATTAATGATGTAAAAAGAGAATATTTTAAACGAAATTGCATTAGCTTTTCAAGTGTGGACTGTAGAAGAGACGGACAAAAGAGAATTAAAATATAGCTCCGGTTAAGTATTGAAAACATCTGGGTTCTCTTCGAGTTTAGTTATATCCATCCAACTTACTGTTATTGTTCCTACTAGATCTTAAATTCTTCTACGAAATAAAAATAGAACTTTTTTCAAATTCCACCCTTGCGCGTATTTTAATGTAATTGCAGAAGTGATATTTTTTATTTGGGTAAACGTTTCGGGGATTAATTTGAAAGTGGATTTTTTCTGTGTTTGCCATAAATAACGTATTAAACGAATCCTCTGAAATCCGCTTCTGATCGGAGTACCATGTGTCGTGTTATAATTTAGGACGATGAGCCTCTAGGTGTTATGCTTCATGGTGGTTGTTGTCGAGGAGCAGCACTTGACACCCGGTCTCCGAGCACCCTATTAGCCTATAAAAACACTCATCTTCGCTATCCTAACTGTCCTTATTAAGTTAACCTCATAAAAATGCTCATCTGGCGTTCTAACAATGTAATTCGGTTAGAAACTATAAGTTTCCTTTTTATTAAAAAAATAAGTAAAATGTTGAGATTTACGAGAGCAGTATTCACTTATACATAAACATCTACGCTTATTAAATTTACCAAAAGAGAATAAAAATAAAATTTTTGTTTCGCATATACATAAACAAATCCGCAATTTAGAATTACGTTATTTCTCGAAGGTGTAGCATCTGCATGCTTAGTAAATCGTTCACGTCTTTAAAATCTACTTCGACGTATGTTATAGAATTGAGATAAATTTAAGATAAATAACCCTTAATGTTATGTGCAGAGGTATTTACATAACAATTTTAATGTGCTTCTTTCCATTTGAATATTTATGACTTGCAAATTGAAAACCTAGTGAGCAAAAGAGGGAGAATGAGATGATGTTTTTATTTGAAATTGGTTAGGAGGTTATCGTAGTTATTGAAAACATATATACATATTTGAAGTTTTGCCGAGAATAGTTTCTCTCTCACACAAGAATATTTTATACGTAGTTTCTTTTGCAATATTTTACATTTGACTACATGGATATTCATAATGATAACTCGAACCGAACCAGAAACATCATATTAATACAGAAAATCGTAAGTGTATCATTTTATACGTGTGTTAAAAAAAACACCTTCATATTGTTCTTGCTGATTTAGTCCTTTCACTTTTTATTTCCATCACTGACCATCAACTA
Organism: Abscondita cerata; assembly: GCA_030710515.1. Classification (NCBI taxonomy): domain Eukaryota; kingdom Metazoa; phylum Arthropoda; class Insecta; order Coleoptera; family Lampyridae; genus Abscondita; species Abscondita cerata. Next base: position 24,820 of record JALBCR010004108.1, on the reverse strand, counting down.
ACCCAACTGATGCAAACAAAAAGTGAATGGACTATAGAAAAACATAACAGTTTTCTAATAATATTTTGTTACATGAAGTAAGTTTTAGAGCATTATCTTTTTATCGTAAAATTTCGAATTCTTGCCAACCTAATAAAAAAGGATGCCAGTGATAATTGCACTGGCAACTGTTTTATTTGCTTGCAAGAATTCGATATGTTTGCATTACTTAATTAAAAGCGCATGACATCGAAGCATTTACAGTTGTAGTCAGTCGAGCTTACAGTTTTCTTTAAATTTTATTTTAATTGTTATTCATACGTGTATGTTTTTACGAAATATCGTAAATTCTTATCTCTTAAATTTTTAATATTTAAACTTTCTACTGTAATATTTAAGAATTCCTTACACTTTGGATAAAATCTAGCTTTTACACATGGCCCTTTTTAGTTTTTGTAGAATATTTTGAAAAGAAAATTATTTTTTCACAAAAATTGTTTATAAATGAAAAGTCCCTGGTGATTTGTAATTTTACCGGCTTACACGTGACACCATTCCGTAACATGACACAATAAGTTATTCTTATATTCGTATACTAGAAAAAAAAATATTTCGTTTTCTATTAATAAAGAAAGAATGATTTTGCCATAAGGCGATAGAATGCACATGACTCTTCTTTTTACTCCTCAATATATATACTAATCCTTTCAGAACTTTCCACTAATCTGCATCTTTATGAAAATGTAACATACATACAAAATACTGCACTAAACGTGGTTTGTAGATCATTAAATTTCATGAAAAATCAACTCCATAATCCTAACCGTTCTCTTAATAGTATTTGTGAATGAAAACCGTCTCAAAGTTAGCAGAGACGTTTTTCTTCAGTTGAATTTTTGTGCCTTTGTGCATCAACTATGAAATATACACTGGGTCTAAAGATACTTAATAGACCATTAAAGTTTCTATCAAATTAACCTAAAATTAGCTCCATAACTGAAACCACCCTCGAACTGTAAATTTTTGTAAATCAAAACCATCCTTTTTTATGTTTGTGAAAAACTAGGAAATCTACAAAAAGCTGCACAAGATACGGTTAGTAGAGCACTAAATTTTCTTTAAAATGAGCTACGCAACTCTAACCGTTTCGTAACAGTAACGGTTTTTTAAATCAAGCAATCAAAATATTAGCTTTTTTTTATGTTTTCGCAAACACTATCAAAGACTCAAACAAAACCGCAACAGACATGATGTTCCGTAACTCTAATCTTTCGTTTAATTGAAAAGTTTTTATGGCAAATTTTTTTTTTTGTAAGATGCCGTTTGGGTGTTCTTGAGGATTGGATTACAAAACTTCAGGGTTTCTTCCTTGCTGTTGAAGATTTCTGGATGTTTGTGGATCTCAATGACTTTGCTATAGTTATAGTTGGCTGTTGCTAGTTTGAAGCTCTAGAATAGTATCTTGTGATCCCCATTGCTAACTTATCGCTGACTTTTCGGTATGTCCCAGAAGACAGTTTGCTCGATGTTCATTAAGCCTAGTTCTCATCGATCTCTTGGTGGTTCTTACGTATTCTTTGTCATAAGAACAAGGTATACTGTAACTCCAACTGCTAAAAGGGGGGTCTCTTTCGTCTCTCTAGAATATACGTAATAACCACCAAAGAGATTGATGGGAACCAGGTTTAAAGAACATCGAGCAAACTGTCATCTGGGTCACACCGAAAAGTTAGCGGTAGCCGTACAAACGCTTAGCAATGATGTGGTGCGGCATTACATCAGGAGACAAACAATCAATCTGTAAATCTAGTTGGAGCAGGTTTTTCTGAACCCCAATTTTTTTGTTGCTACGTAGCTCACACAGTGCTGTTGTGCTAGTGTGATAAGCCCTAACAACAAACAAGTACTTAGAAATTCGTGGTCTAACATAATCACATGAGTCTTAAACAGTATCTTCAACAATATTAATTTTTCAAAAAAAAAAATTAAGAAAGTTTTAGAATTTTTCTACAAATTTTTTTCGAAAGTTTTTTGAAGTATCTGCAGCAATGTGGACTACTGTGCCTTGCTTGTAACTGTAATTTGAACGATTCTGTGTCATCAGTCAATTTTCGCTTTTCGATTATTGAACGTTTCCTTCATTTTATTTATTTTTAACATCTGTACAATTTATGATATATAAAGTGTATGAGATAAAAAAATCTACAGGACAGAACACAATTTTAAACAAATGTTGGATTGTGATGTTGATGTTATTATCAAATGTAAAAAGTTTGCAATTCAATTATAATTCATAAGATGGTTATAACATCTATTACCGCTTCCTGCTATTGTAGCACGTATGAAAATTGAAAAGTCGATTTTTCGATTATTATTGCTAATTAAGATTTAGATTTAAAAATAATATCTATTCGTCTGCTGTAAATTTCAAGAGATTGTATGTACAATTGCACCAAGAATCACTCCACAGCCGTTTCGTTCGTTTGGTACTCTTCAGGAGTGAGAAAACTCGAGTGTAACTTCACAATTGTACAATATGCGCGCCTGTTAATTTTCTGTAGATTTTCTTTCAGTAGCACAATATCTTTCGACTATACTACCAATATATTGTGCATGTTAAATCACTGCATCAGAAATTTTTACAAGACGCCAATTTAAAATGCTTGTCAATCATTTCTGAACACATTGGTTTTTAGTGGTAAGAAATTAATTTATATAAAAGTACCCGGCTTTTACGACTTGAATGTACGAAATCATAATTTAGAGATGATAGTACAGCATCCCCAGTTTCTTGATTTGCATTTTCTAGATATGGTTGTACAATCTGTTTGTTTCAGTCGACCAACTTGGGATTTATATTCTTTTCGAAACCACGAGGAATTGAATTTTCGTTAGTGTTTCTATAGGCGTTTTTAATACAAATAAAAAATACGGAAGCTGATCAGTACTTTACAGTACTCCATGATCATCAAGCAAATCATGTTGTTCATCCGAGAATTACTAGGTACTTTGGTTTTAGGACCCGGCATCAAGACCTCCCGGATAATAAGAAAAATATAACTGAATTTTCTCATCTACCTGTAATTTCGTATTGGCAATTGGGTTTTTCATTAAATTTATATTTAAGAAAATTATACTTCATTGTTTACTCATAAACGTAAAAGGAAACCCCACAAAAAAAAAATATATATAATGCGTTCAGAATTAAATATTTTCATTTAAATATATCCAAAACAGCAACAAATCATTCTTTAAACGCATTGTCATTGGTCGTGACGTCAAGACTCGTATAAATGGTGGTTTGTTTACGTTTACGCTTGCTTCAGTGATCATCTTTGTGTTTATTGGAATTAAAAGCGGGTGTTTATATTTGTATTCCATCAAAAGAGTTTGTAAAGGCTTGTTCGAACAACCTGCCGTAAAGTAATACCATTGTAATACATAATCCATATTAGGTAGACACTTTTTATTTCAAAATGAATTTGTGCTTCATATAATTACTATAGGATGCCATTAAACAACAATATTATTAGGAGTAAAGGTACACGTATAATGTATTTTTATTAACTTTCAGTGTTTTTTATACAGTATTTACACCCGATACAGACAACCTTCTATTGAACTGTTTCGCCGCCAATTTTCAGTGTTTGAATTAAATACACATTTTAAAAACTACAACTGGCGTACGTCTTTTATGTGTATGGGCTTCAATTTTACACATTTTATAAAAAGTTAGAAAATACCGAATTGGGGCGATCGTATTTTTTATGTATTAATAATAATCAGTTTTTTATTTATGTTTCTCTCTTGAAACACGTCTCCTGGTTATGATTTATTTAATATGTAAAAGTAACGTACAGAAGATGCGGAAATAGTCATACTGCAGACGTTTCTTAACAAACAGAAGATAGCAGGTGCTTACAAAAATAAACGTTAATATTTTCTATCATTTTTGATGAAAATTCACATAAGATTTGCACAAGAAGAAAATAAATATTTGTGTTTGGTCCGTTTCAAAATATCACAACAATATTTCATATTTTATTGCGCACCAAACGAATAGAACGGAAACGGATTCGATTTGAAGGTATTTTTCGATAATAAACCTCGCCTTTAAGTGCCTAACATTAAAATGCCTTAATAACAAAGTTTTTTATTAACCGGAAAATTGGCGTTTGCATTTAATCTTAAAATTACGCAAATGCAAATTAGAGTCGTTTGCCTCGTTAAAAATTAAAAATTGTACGTACGTCTTGAATTCTAATCGAGGCAAAAACCACTCGTGAATGTAAGAATTTTTATTATAAAATCTCAGGTTTTACGATATGGCAATGACAATCTGTCATAAAAATTATGGAACTGCTTTATTTTGAAAATGCTCGACAATAAGAATAGCAAATAACAATATAGAACGGAAAGAATAAGGGCACACAAAATAAAAGTAAATTACCAAATAAAATTTAAAGAGAATATATCCGTGTTATTTAATTTCTCCGAAGAAGTAAAAAAGGAAAGTCAGCAGATGTATAAGTAGATGAAGTGAAATGTGTTCCTCTTTTTTTTCAGTGTTTAACTTAAACAAATAATATCTTTTGAGAAAGTCGTTTTCAGATGAATACGGAAAGTGGTACAGCATTTTGATGCTGTTGTTCGCTTAACCTTTGAACTCGTTTGTTTGTAAGTAATTATTACACTCTTTGCTTTTACCGCTGCACATACTTCGACAACGTAATACAAATTTAAATATTTTATAACATAGTTAGTACCTCCAAGTCGCTTTTTGCGTAACGTATTAATCTTAATGAAGTTTTCTTGATTCCAATTTGTATCAATGTTTAATGCGACGACGTTTCAGGGTTGTGGTGTGTGTTTCATCTTAAAGCCACGCGCTCTTCTAATTGACATACAAATTTAAGTTTTGAAAAAAACTTGTACAAGTGGGAGGTAATGATTACTGTTGACATATTTACTCTGTAAATGACAGAACGGATGTATAAGCTATCGAGTCTACCTTTAATGTGATTATTTCCGCATATGTAATTTGTTCCAGATTGTTAACTACTTCAACTGTTATTTATGAATTTTTCTTTAACTGTGTTTTTGGTGACTCTTAGCACATTTCAGCCGTAAATTGTGTTATACTCGGTTCTTTTAAGAAAGAGCAATAGTTACTAATTGTTTAATGTGGCATTAATTATACAGGGTGTCTCAAAAACATACCGATAAACTTTAAGAGGTGGTAGAGGACATAGAAACAAACATTTTTTCCTTAATAAACATATGTCCACAAATGAGCCGTTTGTGCAGTAGAAAGTAAAAATGGTTTTATTTTAACAATTTACAAATAATAATTAAAATATGTTTCTTAATTTACAATAAGTGTTCAAAATGTTGACCATTTGCTTCAATGCAAAGATTAATCCGTCGAATCATTGACTCGCGAACCCTATTAAATATTCCGGGAATGGCTTTTATTTGTGTGCAACTGGCCATTATTCTTGCCACGAGATCTTCCTCATTACGAATAGGAGTTTCATACACTAAAGATTTTAAATAACCCCAAAGAAAAAAATCCAATGGGTTTAGATAGGGGGACCCCGCGGGCCAGGGCACGGGACCTGCTCTTCCAATCCAATCCATCCGCGAGGAAGTTGCTGATCCAAGTACTGACGCACGTTCATAATGTTCTATAATGTGGAGATGCCGCGTCGTATTGAAACCACATATTCATTCCAATATTTACTGGGACGTTTTCTAACAACAGAGGCAAAACGTTTCGAAGAAAATGGAGATAAATATCAGCGTTTAACCGATGAGGCAGCAAGTGAACTATGAGATTATCCTCAACAATACTAGCCCATATGTTTACAGAAAATTGTTGCTGGTGTCTTCTAGAGACCACAGCGTAGGGATTTTCATCATGCCAAATGTGTTCGTTTCGGCTATTGAAGTAACCATCGCGCGTAAAACATGCCTCGTCAGAAAACAGTACAATTTTTCCAAAATCATTTTTGTCGTGACCCAAAAACCAACGACAAAAATCTAACCGATGAGGATAATCATCATGATTTAAAACTTGTACGCATTGTACATGGTAAGGATGGAAAAGTTGCTCACTTAATATACGATGTACTGTTGAGTTCGACGATCTTATAGGGTTTGCAATTACCCGAACACTTGTAGATTGATTTTCTTCCACCCGGTGTAGAACTCTTTCTTCTAATTCAACCGTACGAGCTGTTCTTGGACGACCACCACCATCAGGACGTTTTAGGTTTCCACTTTCTATAAGGCGACGATGAATGGAAGCAAAGGTTGTATGATGAGGTTGTCGGCGTTCCGGATATCTCTGTTCATACAAACGTGCAGTTTCTCTTCCATTACAATATGCTGCACCATAGGCAAGGTGCATATCGGAAAGTTCTTCAAATGAGAAATTAATATTTTCCATTTGATATAAAATTTGACTGACAATTAACAATAACAAATTTGACAATTAAAAATCGTTTGATACAAGCTAATTGTCACAAAGCATACTACGGTAATAATAAAACAGTGGTATTAAAGTAAATCAAGAAATAATTTGGTTACCTGGTCAACACTTGTAAATTGTTAAAATAAAACCATTTTTACTTTCTACTGCACAAACGGCTCATTTGCGGACATATGTTTATTAAGGAAAAAATGTTTGTTTTGATGTCCTCTACCACCTCTTAAAGTTTGTCGGTATGTTTTGGGACACCCTGTATAGTTATAACAAATAAAGAAATAACTGAATTTTGGTTATCAATCAATAATAAAAAAATAAAAGAGAATAAAGTTGTGGAAAGTTTTATAACAGCTGTATCAGTAGAGGGAGATGAGCGGTTCTGGGCCCTCACTTCCTCACCTCTGACGTCAGCGCTCGTAATATATCTTTCTCTCTCTAACCCATTGTTTGTGTATATACCTTTTCTCGTTTGTACCTCATAAGACCAACATACAGGGTGTTCCAAAAAATTCCAGTATAGCAGGGTCGGTTCTGGATCACAACTTGGCGGGAAATTTGAATTTCAAGGTCAAGCATCGGGGTCAAGGTTAACTCAAGGCTATCCCAAGGCCAAGCACCGGGTCAAGGTCAACTCAAGGCTAAGCGGCGGGGTCAAGGAAAACTCAAGGTCAACCCAAGGTCAAGTACCGGGTCGAAGTCAACTCAAGGTCAATGATATGTCAAGGGCATGCCCAGGTCAACCCAAGGCCAAGATCAACACAAGGTCCAGGTCATGACAAGGCCACCCCCAAGGTCAATGACTTCTCAAACAACGTTCAAGGTCGTTCAGAATGGATCGGAATCGTTAGGGATCGTTCAAGGTTGCTCGCAAGGTTAATGTCCTGCAATGAGCGGGGTTAGGGGAACGTTCGCCTCGTTCGGAATGGATCGGGATCGTTCAAGGTTGCTTGAAAGGTTAACGACCTGGGAGGTGTCACGTTCGAGGTTTGTTGTTGACCTTGGGTTGACCTTCACCTGGGTGATAAAATAAAGTTATCGACCGATGATCTCCGCTCAAAATTATACTTTACCCAACGTATAAACCTAGCCATTTAAAGAGGCAACGCAGCAAGCGTGATGGGAACCCTTCCCAAAGGATTCTCTATGGGTGAAATTTTCAAAAAAGGCATATTGGTTCAGGTTTTCTCGAATTTTCTCATTTTACCGGCAACTTTTGCAATTTTTTTTTACAGAAACACCTAATTTGGATTATTGCGGACATACTAAACAAAAATTAAATAAATACAGCTGTTCTCAGATGATGTGCACACTGTTCATAGAAATTTTTTACGAATTCTCCTATTTTTCCAGACAACTTTTCCAATTTTTGTTTTAAAAAACTCAACATTAAAAACTTACATTTATTTTCAATTGGATATAACCTTTAACAAAGTACTGTGTTACCGATTTCATATCGCAGCCCACAAGTCTTATAAAATAATAATAATAATAATAATAATAATAATATAACTTTATTGAGTCTAATAATAAACGTATCAAATAAAGTTTACTTAAAAAAGGTTTTTGGGCTTACGTGACTTATTTACCGATACAAATCTTCAATAATTATATTAGTTATAAAAAAAGTTGTAAAACAAATTACTTTTTCTTTGAACTATTTGCTTCTACATCTTCCACATAAGTGTTTAGTCAGAAGTTTCCATATTTTGTTAATTCTCGACATTTTCTCAAAATGTCCACGAAGAACAATAAAATGTCCATTAATGTTTGAGAGGCAAGAATAACAGTATTGAAGGGTTTTAGCGATAGCCGTACGTATTATTCTAAAGAGTAGACAGAACCAGACCTACCATGTTTCCTTGTGGGACCCCTGATATTATTTTCCTGAATAGTATTATTTTCTAGGTAGTTCATATAGTGTTCTGAGCTTTTTGGTGTGAAGAGGACTAATTTGTTGCTACAAAACTTTCATTTATGCTCCATTAGGGGAATATTAGAGAATACTCATAATAGATATTTTTGTTGAATTAATTTCGAGCATTCAGGATTACACCAGATTTTTTAACGATGAAACGCCACGTGTTGAGAATTATCGATTTTTCTTTTTTCCTAAATCTTCGCGTAGCAATTGCGAACAAACTTGCAGAAAGACCAATTTGGTCCAGTCATTTTAAGCATCCGAACAAACCAAGATCAATTTTTATAAATTCTTTATAAAAGATTTGGGAATTTATATCTTTTGGTTGTTTTCTACCAAAAGATTTTTGCGTGGTCAAAAATATTTCGGAGACCGGGTATTTTATTGAGTGAACCTGTGTGTCAGTTTTCTATCTATGGAGTTGTTAATCTGGAGCTCCAACTAGTATTTCCGCTGTTGTAGTCTAAAAAAATAGTTTGTAAGTTCCATCATTGATTATAACAATGGTTCCATTTTCTACAACTTTTATTGTGGTTGCGTTCTGTGATGCATCATTTGTTTCTGAATGTTTTTGTGTCGATTTCATATCTTGTGTAATTTTGCGATTCAACAGGTGGCTCGCTCGATCTGAATTAAGTCTTGGAGTTTAGGATACTCGTCTAGAGTATCGAAGCAATCTTTGTTTGAGTGCGCTTTGCTCATTATGTGTGAACTTTATTAATTGCATCTAAATTACTTGTCTTTGTCGTTTTTTATCTTTGTTGCACATAAAGATCTATTAATTCTTATATAAATACATTATACACCCAACTCACGCGTGTACAAGTGCAACATACTTTTCAAAACTTTGCGCAACGCTTTGCTCTTTATTTTGTTTAACAAAGTTCTTTGGTAAGTAGGTACACGTGAAGGAACGTTGAAAAGACGGAAAAATTGAGTGATCTTTATCCGGGCTCGAATTAAACTTGAGATAAGTTAAAAGATTTGCTTTTCTCAGCGAGGAATTTATTTTGCTCGTGATGTGTGCGTCCGATTTATTTTAGTTTCGGTAACTTGTTACGTCCTATTTTCCCGAGGATTTTTATATAAATTTGTATTCAGATTAGGCGTCTTTATTTAATTTAATATTCATCTTGGATCGACACCAATTCCAATTAAAAGAAAGTATTGAAATTGGTTATGTAATTTGTGTTATTGTTGTTCGTCCATAAAAAGTTTAAATAAAAGTGCAGTAGACGTTACGTAATTTTGAAATATTGAGCGCCAAGGATACGTGTTTCTTTTTGTGTGTTTTATCGTTGACCTGTGCGGACTGTTTACAGAACTATATCGATCCGTTACAAGAACCGTGATAGTTATCATGGAAACAGTTGTTACATTCGTACGCTGGAACTTGAAGACTAACATCAAACAATGAACGATGTTCCGGTTTTTGTAAATTGTGCCCACATATCTTGCACTTCCTTGTAATGGATGCCTAAAAGTAGATCTAATTCAACAACACCTACATACGGTTGAATAACAGTAAAGAGTAACACGGGCGCGTTTAGAAGATTACTAGCGGAAATAAAAGTTTAAAAAGAAAACTAGGATTGTCTTGTTTAGGTGGGTGTTCTTAAGACAGATACATTAAGAATTGGGAAAAAATCGTCAATCGCGGTAAAAAATGCATATACGTTATTGAGAAACTTACAAATTGCTTTCGAAGAAAATAAGGACATACTGCAATTCAAAATTTGTTTTTGAGGTTATAAAGACATTGTCATTGCAACTTCTGTTTTAAAATGACGTTTACAACAGTGTGGAGTTCTGTGACGAATTGTTCTTATTATTCTTTAAGTGCTTATTATGTCCGGAAACTTATGTAATACGTGGAATATTCTAAAAAATGAATTGGAGGATGGTTTCTCCGAAGCGAAACGTTCCTTTTTGTTTTGTAATATTAAGTTCTCAAGGTTTGCCTTTTAGTACAAGAAAAAATGAATTCTGTTATCAAATTATATCTTGAATGGTAGTGAAAACTTCTGTCATTTATCTCATACTTTTTAATTGAATTTCTTTTACAAAAATGTAGTAAGAACTTAGCATAATAAAATGGGGACAATTAACAGAAATGTGAAATCATTAATTTATGCCCAAGTTTTATAAAAGAACTTGTTATTCGTGCAATCACAGTTGTAAAGTTTTTTTTTTGGCATTTTTTGATATGTCGGCCCTGGCTATCAACAATTAGAATGATCTTAATACAGAAATGACTATTAAGGTAGTCATTTAAGGTTGAATTAATATACAGGGTGTGTCACGATGATGGTTCGTTAGACGTTTACGGAAAATTAGACATAGAATTTTCTGAAAATTTGTTACTTGCACAGCTGGCCCTGATCTATCGATTTAAAATATTTTCAACGTTGCAACGTTGCCGCTTATATGGAAATGTGGCAACAACTTTGATATTTCAAATGAGACACTCTGTATATTGTTATATTTTCAGATTCTACATTGAATTTGTGACGGATTTTTATGGAGGTACTATGTACCAAAATTGATAGTTTCCAAGTTATTCAATTTTTCTGAAAAAAATGACAGATGAGACGGCATTTTAAAACCATATCTTTGCCATTTGTCAGCCTAGGGTAATGAAAATTTGTATAACTCATCACTAAATATTCTTTTTGCAGAAAGTTTGATCAGATTTCATTCGCCTCGTACAGGGTGTTCATGAAACTCACTCGATCTTCCTCAAATTCAAGTCAGTATAAGTTACTAATTTTAAATGGAACACCCTGTATTTGGTTGACTCATCTGAAAGCTGGAGTAATTATCTTTCATATATTAATAGGGTTCTCTTATACCCAAGTGCACTATTTTTCTTGTTATTCACACCTTCATGATTTTTGAAACATACGAGGTAGATCATTTTGTTTATGTGGAGAGGAGCACCCCAAGAGATTTAGATAATCTTCATTCGTAAATTCCATTTGTTGTTCCATTTTGATAGTTATCAATTAACTACTGACAGCTCCTTCGTAAACAGACATATGAAGCTGCAGTTAGTAGCATTTTTTCTTCCATGGCAATCTTGACTATTAATTTCCAGTAATTTTGAATAGAATTAAGAAAATCATCAGAAACCGTGTTAGCGCTACATTTCAGATATCAGTAATGTTTTTCAGAATGAGATCAAATTCTTTTGACTAACTCAAGGAAGAAATACAGGGTGCCCTCTCCACATGAACAAAATGATCTACCTCGTATGTTTCAAAATCATAAAGGTGTGAATGACACGAAAAATAATGAACTTGGGTACAGGGAACCCTATTATTGTATGAAAGATAATTACTCCAGCTTTCAGATGAGTCAACAAAATACGAAGTGTTCCATTTAAAATTAGTGACTTATACTGACTTGAATTTGAGGAAGATCGAGTGAGTTTCATGAACGAGGAGAATGAAATCTGATCAAACTTTCTGCAAAAAGAATATTTAGTGATGAGTTATACGAATTTTCATTACCCTAGGCTGACAAATGGCAAAGATATGTTTTTTTAAAATGCCGGCTCAGCTGTCATTTTTTTCAGAGAAATTGAGTAACTCGGAAAGTATTAATTTTTGGTACATAGTACCTTCATCAAAATCCGTCACAAATTTAATGTAGAATCTGAAAATATAATAATATACAGAGTGTCACATTTGAAATATCAAAGTTGTTGCCACATTTCCATATGAGCGGCTATGTTGTAGCGTTGAAAATATTTTAAATCGATAGATCAGGGTTAGCTGTGCAAGTAACCAAATTATCAGATAAATTCTATGTCTAATTTTCCGTAAACGTCTAACGAACCATCATCGTGACACACCCTGTACATTAAAACCACAACAAGACAGTAGACGTCATAACATATTAGCGATATGGAATAGTGCAAAATTGTGTTTATTTTATTGATATCTCACTGGCAACTTTGATGACAGTATGTTGATTAATGTTAAAATATCAAATATTAAAATTTCTCGTAAATTATGAGTTAGGGGCAGCTAACTGAGCCAACCTTAATACCGAGTGAAAGGTAATCAGTTGCAGCTTCCAGCATGCTACAGAAATACAGAGTGTTTAATTTAAGTTAAATTAGTTATCTAAGTTTTAAATAGTTAGTGTTAAGCAGTAGTATTAAAAGACCCGGTACATCACGGCATAATAGTAAATATTCAGAAAACGACATTGAAAACTCTTAGTGTAAGTCAAAGTTGTTTGTTCTTACTTATTTTGAACTTATTGTACTTTTTGGAGAGTCTGCAAATCACGATTTATATCAGAAATTGAAGTGAGTACGAATAGGAAAATGTTGAAAAACATTATTTTTTATGGTATAATTCAAAAATAGAAAAAAAATGGTAGGATTTTACTTTAGCTACTTCAAAATTTTTGGTGAAATATATCTAGATTAACTGGAAAGATCTCCAGAATTCGAAATTGGTAACTATTCTGTTAGGAAATGAACGGTTTAAAAGGTATGAAATTAATTACCCATTCTAAGTCTACGCGACAGACGCTGCACTACTTGCGGTCACGGCCCTCGGTGTCACATTGGAGTGTGCAACCGCGTTACATCACCGTCCTTACATTAACGTTACCTAAACTAACGTGTTACTTGCCGCCCAAGCTTGGCAAATCAAACCTAATCCAACCTAACCCAAAAAGAAGGCATTTAGATGCAATATGATATCATCGTGTCCACCATGTTCTAGCATCAACCAAATATGCAGGACAGCTTGAGTTATTGCGGCTGACAGACAGCCCAAAACCACTTTACGCCAGGTTGAGCCTTACGTGCGTTCTGTGTCACCCGCAATCCTTAGAAGAAAGTAGTAAGCCCTGCGTTTCTGCGCAACTTACTATTTTTCAAATTTGGTTGGTTTAAGCTTTAGCGCTTTGTTAATGAACTAGTGTCGTCTAGGTTCGGATCTAACGATTATCGTTACTTGGAATTACGATTTAACGTTTTGCTAACATGTTGGCGACTTTTTTAGAGGTAGAGGTGGATGTAGACTGCTGATTTTTACTTTGTATGTTGAGTTTTTATACTGGTTCTGAGGGGAAGGAACTTGCATCACGTCGTTCAAATGCGGATCTTAATAAGGTGCCGTTTGCGTGTTTTTGACGATTGGATTCCAAGATCTGGTTCAGCTTCAGGTTTCTTCCTTCCTGTTGAAGTTTTCTTGATATTTATGGATCTGGATAGCTTATCTAACCAATCTGTTGTGATAACCGTTAATAGCAACTTTGAGCTCTCGAAGAGTATCCTGTGGCTCTCATTGCTAAGCTCATGTTCTGCTACCCTGACTCTTCGTAGTTTCTCAGACGGCAGTTTGCTTGATATTTTTAAGCTTACTCTTCATCGATGTCTTGATGGTTTCTATTTATGCCTTGCCATAAGAAAAAGATATCCAGTTACTGAAAGAGGTCCCGTTCGTCTTTTGTTGATCTGATGGTCTGCTGAATATTTTGGTTGTTTGAAGATAGTTTTGATGTCGTGTATTTTAGAATCCTATGCTGTCTGTGACTTTGGATGTGATGGAAGATATGCGTGGGTGGTAGTGAGTAATTCTCGGATTCTGGTGCTTTCGATCTTTTGAACCGTCATTGATCTTTATCTTCTTCTAAGTATGCCCATCAGCTTCAAAGGCAGTTTTTGTGTTCACAAATTCTTCGAGCTCGTTCTGTCAGGGTCTTGATGATTCCGACCTTTTGACCTGGGTGGTGGTTTGATAAGAATGCAGATATTTGTCGGTTTGTAGATTTTCTGAACACTAGGTGGCCTAGTTTGTTTCTCGTTTTCTTACAAGCACATTTAAGAAAGCCAGTTGTTGTTCATCTTTATGTTTTACTCCATAATGAACTGGTGTTAACTATTCAGACGTTGAAGAAATTGGTTAAGCTTCTCTACACGGTGTTTCCATACGACAAAGGTGTCATTTACCGGACCATGTCGCTGACTTGTATTCCGCGTTCTGGATTACTTTCTTTTCAAAATTCTCCATGAACAAATTGGCTATCACTAGATTCAGTGGACTACCTACCGCCACTCCACCCACTTGTCCAGAAAACCCTTCGATAAGTTTTGCTTGCTTATGCCAGTTAAGAAAATTTTAGTCACGACATCGAGACATACCGTCAGTAGCACTGTGGTAAACAGTGACACCACGTCAAAGCTTACAAGAATGTCTTGGGGTACGATGTTGAGGTCCTTGCGTACAAAGTCTACTAAGTTCTTAACGTCTGGGAATTTAAAGGTAGCAGAACATGCGGTTAGTAATGGGGATTACAAGATACTTTTCTCAAGAGCTTCAAGTTGCTATCAACGGTTAACGGTTATCACAATAGATTCCTTAGAGAAGCCATGAGATTCACAAACATCCAAAAAACTTCAACATAAAGGAAGAAACCCTGAGGCTTAACCAGATCTGGAATCCGATCCTGAAGAACGCCTGAACGGCAACTTATTAACATTCGCATTTTTATGTTTTTATATCTATAACCGTTTTTAAAATATTACTATGAACAATTTTGTTTGTATAAAGAAGAAAATTATGACGAAATTATTACAACGCAATTAAAGCCTGAGGAAGGAACCATTAATAAAGCTCCGAAACGTTGCTGAAAATTGAATGGTAATAATTTAATTTATTTCCTACACCCATTCTCCAATTAAGGATATAACCTCAAATAAAATATTAAATTAGAAGAAATATAAAAATTTAATTGTTACAAAGAAATTCCAAGCAACGACGGCCTTATTGATCTAGAGATGTGTTATACAATTATTATTATTCAGTGGCGTATCATTTCTCGCTTGAAGGTGTAGCCAATTTGAATTACATTCCATGCTTTCTCATTTACAATTTTTGTCATCACATAAAAATCACTCTATGGCTTAGTACAAATAAAATAGGAAATTTAGCTAATGAGCTTTCCAGAAAATGTGGATTTTTTTTTAAATACCAGATATTTCATTAGGTTTTGAGTCTATGTAATTTAATTGGGACAAAACGCCATAACTAGATTTTGAAAAAGCATTTTCAAAAATATTACGAAACATTTATAAACTTCTGCGTCCGATATGTAATTACTGGAATACGATTATGACTTCATTTAGCAATACCTTCAATTCGATTCATTATAGGCAAAAAATGAAGTCATGGTAAATACATTTTCTTTTCATGTTTCGGAAAATTGATTTTCCGTAATGACCATGTTTAGTTTTTATCGTTACGTTACAAATGCGCCATCGACAAATGGAGACACCTTCAAATGCGGGCAGTGACATAAGCGCACAATTGCAAAATCGGAAATGGGCAAATGCGTTCATGAATGATGTTGAACAAATTTTTTGATAATTTTCTGGGATTAATAAAATTAAAAGTGATTTGTTTTCGCAATATTTACATTCAAACAATTTTTTTTCACAATATGATTAAATTATTATCTTTTTGTTTATAATGAGGAAAACTAGAGGGTGAATGGTTAAATACCGTGGATAAAAATAAGATTTTATGTTACTTTACGACAATCCCAAATTCCATCGATTGTGTACAAATGATTCTTATGTGCGCTTTTGTCACATAGCGCAATTGTCATGTAGCATTTCATATTAGGTGCTTTCGTTGAAATTTCACTTGAAGGCATTAAAAAAGTAACTTTAACAAATTTTAAAAGCAAATATCGTAGTAAGTCATGGATAATGGCTTCCTTCTTTCCGTTTTTGAAGTTATTAGATAAATAAAATATAAAAATGCTTTCGACGTGAAACATTGACGATGTTGGGAGTAATGTATAATAAAGCGTTCTGTATGTAATAAGAACATAAAATAACTAACGCAAACATCTTGATTATCATAGAAGTGACTAATAATACTCGGAAGTTGATGCCACACGCATAAAGATGCGCAATTACGTGCGGTCTTTAAAGTCCGCGCACGTATTTGCCCATTTCTATTTAAAAAAAAAAATTACCGTAAAAACGTCACAGTTAACGCATTTAACGGCGCACACAAATTTGAAATTGATTAATTCGGATGTTAGCTAATTTGGTGCGTCGTCGGTCAATTTCAATTCGACGTCATTGTTTACACGCCAAAATTAATTACTATTGACGCTACATAAAAATTACACGAGCAAACACGACACACCTTGCAATTATTATGGCACGCAATTATCGCTTATGAAACAATTTTGACTATGAAAAGATGGAAAAAGGGAAAACTTGTTTACACACATTGGCAAGGTCATTACAAGAAGCCTTGACCGGATACTACGTGCCACCAAGGCATAAATACGTGCAGGACATCAAAAGCTTGCTTACAAGTTATATAAGGAAGGAATTAGTATTCCATGCGAAGTTAATGTTAAACTTCCATTATGCGGGGAAATATGTGGAAAAGCTTAAATCTAATTTTATTATCCGCATTTAAATCTGATTTGTGCTTTAGCGAGCCAATCAACGTCATGTCTAATTATGAATTTTGTTGTAGATCGAGGTATTCGGAGGAACCTCCGAAAAGCTGTTGCGGGATTATTAGCATGGAAGCCTGGATCAAGCGAGATGGTTTATTGCTTTAATTGGTGGTCGTTGCTGTATGTTGTGTTTTGGTCGGAACGGCCCTAGGCGCGATGAGACCTGCAGGAAGAGATCATCTAACAGTTTCATTACTGATGATAGGCAGTACCTCTCAAAACTATTACATTCCAAAAGGAGAAATGAACGAAGGGGGTTTTCGCGATCCTCATGAGGATCGACTTAATTATCGCATTATTAAATGGGCAGATTGCTCGTGTAGTCATGACGATAAATACCATTCATAAGGGAAATTACTTCCAATATTTGTGCGCAACAAACACCATCACCCCCGCCACCTGTCATTGTTAAGCGTTAAAATTATTTTAATGAATCATTTTGAAGGGGTTTATTAGGAATTGTTAAATCTTACACCCTGTTTGGTTCCTACTAACGCAGCTCCTCTAAAGGCAACTTTAATCGTTCTTAATTTAATTAACGGTAATTAGCAACCCAACTTGGATTAACGTTAATTACGTTGGGTTCCTTTTATAATGATTGCAAATACGTCGCTCAGTTATTTGATTGTGTCGAATAATCCCGCTTTATGGTTTAATTACTATACATCCGTGATGCATAGCATTTCAAATGAGATTTTTATTTAAACCATAATCTTTTAATATATTAACTAGTATAAAAATAATTAAATATTTCCTAGGATTGGTCGGCTTTCTAGCGCTTGTTGCATGTTTTTCGTAATAGCGTTTTATATTTCGAGATGGTGGTTACATGGTACTGGTACGGATACGGTAGATGGCGTATTAGAGGTCCCGACGCACGGTGCGTAGTAAGAGATAACTTTTGATTTCTAAATTACTCCATGTCGGAGAATATGCAACCAAAAGGTTTGAAGTAATGAGATTTATTCACAATAATGTTTCAATTAAATAGAAGAAATTACTTTTAATGTATGCTGGTTTGTTGTTCTGCTAGTCGGAATACCCGTTAGTAGACGATAGCGATGGGCATTTTTCTCGAACCTTAGCGGTCTTATCGAGCTCTTGGTTCTACACGATTTCCTTCCCACAAATACATCACACGCCTCACTTATCTCTATTCCTCACCTTCCAATGTTCCAAGTAACTCGAAAAGCCGGACAACGTGGATGATGAGGGGTTGGGGTACCTCAAAGACAAAAGAATGACGGGTTTTGTCCCCGGGGTGGGTAACCTAAAATCTACGAAGGTTCGCTTCCATGGAATCTGGTGGAGGCAAAATTTCGTTGAAAACATACTACAATAAAGTGAGCTTGAAAATGTTACGCTATCAAACCCTCGCATTGTAGTTAGAGAATATGAGGTTTTGAAAGGATTTATCGCTCATGCTCACTTACCTTGCTAAAGAGGCAAAGGCTCGGAATCTAAATTCAAAACAAAATTGCTATGCGAACATGCGCGACCATATCGGTACACTCAGCCTTAAAAAACATAACTCACTTTTTCCGCCGCTTGATGTCAGTAAATACTTAGCGTACTTACTGAGTTTAGCTATTTTCTTGAAGAACTCAAAAGTCCGCATAAGTAATTTGTTTAAACTTATTGTTTCCACCGAAAGTTTCTCAATTGTCGGGCTTCGAAATCACCAGTTAACTTAGACGCTCAAATCCACGTAAATTATGTAACTGAGCACTTGAAATAATTGTTACCCTGATGGAATGATTCCTAAGTTCAGGAGCTTCCACGAGTTCAAACAAAGTAAACATTTACGGATTGGGCGTCATTCACTAATCCCCACAATTTCTCAGATATTCAAATCCTAAAGATACCTTAACAATTTGAGGAACAAACGGAACGAAATATCAATACGAAATATATAAACGAATCCAAACAGCTTAATAACGAGACTCCAAGACAAATTTTGCGCAAAAGATGAAAAAGAAGAAAGGATTAGCCTAGAGACGAAGAAGAAGATAGCCAGTAGAAGAAGAAAAAATACAAAATAAAAATTGGACATGGAAAAGTCACTGATAACAAAATACAAAACGAAATTATACATAGTTAAAGATTTTATGGTATTGAACAGTTTTGCAGACGGCAACGATCATTGAATTATTACAGCCAGGTTAGAGGTAAAAATGAATGAAATTCGAATGATAACGGAAAGAAAATCAAACTTAAAGATAAACAAAATTCGAGGGAATTATGAACGAAAAATTAAACGAGATATCTACGAAAGTAATAAACGAACTAAACAACTCAGTAACAAATATAATCACAGAGGCCCAAGAAAAATTCTGGAAAAGGTGAAGACGAAGAATGGATTATCCTAGAGGCAAAGAACAAGATATAAAGTAGAAGAAAAATAATGCAAGATAAAAATTTAAGTCAAAAAGACAAATTACTTTTACGGTTTCTGAGATGTTTTTTTTAAACATCCCCTCCATCATAGATTTCATAATTCAAAAATTCAATTTTTTTTTCAATGATGTGCAACAATCTAGGCTTCCAAAGATAAATTGCTGCGTATTTTAGAATTATTATATTACCTGCGTAGGTTATAAGTGCATTATGTTATTATGCCGTCAAAGTGAATAAAAGTTTGAGCTGTCACTTTTGAGTTATTAATGATCAGGACATGTAAATATCTCTTTGTCTGATAGTGCTCATTTAGTAAGAAATTGGCCATTTTATAATTAGCACCTCAAACTTTTATTTAGTTTGAAGTCGTGATAACATAATACATTTGTTACTTGAACGAAACAAGCAACTTGAAACTTCGGTTTCAAATATTTTAAAAATAACGGATATTTTCAGTTTTTTTCTGAATATCTTCATAACTGCTCGGAATTTTTTGAGCTTTTTTTTTCTCAACAGAATCTAAACCAGAAATTTTCGTAGATTAGACAAAATTGCAATGGAGATGGGTCGGCCATGTAGCGTGATTACAAGATGACGTAGACACGAAGACAATGTTGGAGTGACGATGAGTGAAAGACAAACGTAACAGGAGAAGACACCAAAACACTTGTTGTTAATTGGATCTCAATCTTTCAAATAAAAACACTGAAAACGGGGTCTAGGAGGGGAGGCTTACGTCCAACAGTGGACAAATGAAGACTGGAAAGAAGAAGAAGAACCAGAGCAGAGTTTTTCGTTCTTTAACGGTGGTTTTTACTTATAATAAGGTTCTGTTTGTAAAAGTGGGTTCTTCAAAAACGATAATATTTGGTTAATTATGGCACAGTATTTCAGTCATGGGTTGAATCCTAAATTTTGGGTTCACTGTCATGGTAATAAATAATAACAAAATTAAGTAAAATTAACCTCAACCAGAGAATGAACATGCCGGCCGTTGGTGCAGCTATATTGATCTTGTATTTCTGTTTTTAAATGAATCTTATCGAACTGGATGCCAATGCGACCGCCAAAGTCACTAACAATTCCTACCTCTTAAGACACTACTATTTCAATGTCTTGGAGCATTTTATATTCAGCCATCGAACCATCGGATCTTTCTCTTGGTTGATTTTAGTGATTTTTGTATGGGAGTGGATTCATAACCTGGAAGGGGCTTTTGGCGGTTGCTTGTAGAAGAGGAGGAGTTTTTGCATTTTTAACCAAGTTTTTTAAGTTCAGTGTTTTTGCTTGGTCAGACGCTTGGTCACATGTGATCATAAGTATCTCCCGTGGTGTGTTTGTGGGAATTTAACGTTATTGAGTTTCAGATAATTCTTTTACGGCAAACGTAATATTGTTGAATTTTATATTGTCTACTACTACCACAGTCATCTCATTCAGTCCGGTTTGTAGGAATTTTCTAGCTTTCAGTGGTAAGTTTTCTTAGTAATGTAAATTGGAGGGTTAGTAGGATCAGATGTTCAAAATATGTACAGCGTTGCCCCAGCAGAAAATCTTCTCGGTTCTCTAGTGAAGAATTTAGGATTTTGAAGATGCAGTTATGTAGTCAGGATTTTATCATTCATGGTTGTCAAATTATTATAATTTGTTCAGAAATGTAGTCTTACAATACTTTTTAAGTCTTTACAATGCCAAGTTTACAACCAACACCGAAATTTATATCAGACATTTATTTTAAAGGGATGGGTCCCTAAGATTTTGGGGTGTTCTGCTGTTTTCTGGTTTTAAAATCATTATTATGTTTCGTTATTTTTCATTGTGGTGGGATAAATTTAAACCTTGTTATTGTATTACTTGCTGAGACTAGGATTATTTTAGCTGTGTATTTTTTGCGAATTTTGTTGTGCGAGAATTAAGTAACCAAGAAGTTCCAAATTTTTTTCTCATGTTTTAGTGAACTTGATAACGACGGCTATGGCGGTATAGAGTAATCTCAAGTCCATGAGTGCGTAACTTACTCCTGAAATATTGTCTGTTAATAGAGACAAATCAGTAACACGGAGTTGAATATTTAGAAGAATTTATTGCGATGTTTTCACTGTGGAGTTTTTTACAATTACTGTCGTAATATCTAAAAGAGGAAATGGTTTTTAGCGGGAACGGATTATACTAATTTAAAACCGGACCATTGCTACAACACCAATTGGAACTGTTGCTCGTCAAGCAATTGAAGACTTACTTCAAAAAACAACACATGTCCAAAAATTCGTGAATTGAGTTAGTTATGACATCTGGTGACCAGTAGTTGTGGTAATCGGCAGCCAAGTGATTGTTTGTTATAAAAGCAGCAGATGAACAGAAATATTTACAGTCAAACATAAAGGGTTCTGCAAAAACAACACTACTTCTCTGTGAAAACATCATATGTTCCTGGACTTTGTGTTCTTTGGTTGAATGTATAACAATAAGACACTCTACAGATGAAATTTATTTCCTAATTCTAACCCTATAAATAATAGTGGTAATTTGAATAAGTGTATTATTGCTTGTTACTTGGTGGTGTGCTAAAATTATCATAAAGATGGAAAGAATGACGGAACTGAGATACCTGAACTGAAAATAGTGTAAAGTGGCTTAAAAGAATAGAAAAGAAAAAGCGAAGAAAGAGGTACAAATTGATGGGTGCAAAAGTAAGAGGTAAATAATATGTGAATCATAGAGATAGAGTAATAGAAAAGCAGAAGTCTGGGGTTGTCATGTCGGCAAGTGTAAAGACATAAGCTTATTTCTAGTTTGGTCTAGTGACACTAGTTTTCTTTTCAAGATGTAAAAACCAATGTCTACAGAAACTTTCTCCCACTATAAGGGAAAACATTTTCAAGTAGTTTTACTGAATGCAGATAAGATGCACATTTAGCTAGTGTCGTTACAATGAAACACATTAGTAGACAACGCCCAAGACATACACCAGCCGAACAAAGAAACAAAAGTGCTTCAAAATTTAACTTTGGACGTTGTTTTATTCTCTCACCTCAAAAAAAATTTATTAATCACACTTGTTACTGGACGATCAAAAAATTATTTCAAAAAGTGCTTCATTTAGTTATAAAATAAGACCAAACGGGAGCTGATATATCTGTGGTAAAATACTCGCTAAAAACACACCCGTACTGAATCAGAAGAAACCAATACAATTTGGTAACAGAGGAATCGTAACCAAGAGACTGTCGGGGTTTGCATAAAAACAGACCAAAAAATTATCAGAAGGGCTGACAAATTTGATTAAAATCCATATCTTTCCAACCAATACAGTCACATTACTCTCGGCGCAAAAAACCTAATGTGTGTTATCTACCTGGGAGCTTAAGCATTAAAGAAATGCATTCCTTGTTTGTTTCAGAATATAAAATAAATATACCCTATAAAATTTATTGCACTACTTTTAAGAAGGCTTTTTGTATCAAATTCTGCCTTCCTAGGTCAGACACATGCGCAGGAGTGTTTATCTATTTACAAAAATCAAATGACAATCCTAATAACAAGAGAAGAGCTTTTGAGTATAATTACTCAAAAAAAAAGCAGATGCTGTTCTTCCACTTTGAGAAGGAAATATAAAAGCTTAACGCGCAGTAAGGCGAAGTACAATGTTTAACATTCGACTATATGCAAACATTCCGTTACCACATATCCCAACAAAACCCAGTGTTCTATGCCCGTCAATTCGTGGTTGTCTTCTTGCATCCCAAACGTCAACGATAGCATGTTAGATCGAATAATGAGAACAAAAAACTCCTTCAGCTCGACAATTTGTAACTTTTTACAAATGGTTTACTTTCTGAAAATATTTTCGAGGGTTGTTACTTCCGGTTACACCGGAAGAGGGCATCAACTTTTATTAATTTAAATACAATAAAAATAATTTCAACGAAAATTTGAATCTACTGCAAAATTAATATTTTACTTGAAACATAAAACGCAGATAAGCGAAACTTGTACAACGGTTAGACATGTTTTCAGTATTAAGCATTTTTGAAATTTATTTTTAGGGGAGGTCCTGAAGTAACGGTAGTTAAGAAAATTAAAATTGTCAAGGAGTCAATTTTTTTAAATTTCAAGTGAATTTTTGTATATTTTCATTAGATGCAGAATTTAATTTACTATCAGCTGATATATCATGTTCCTATACCTAAACTGAATGTTTTTCGTGTTATCAGCTTTTTATTCTACTTTCTTTTTCTTTCAGTGTTATCTGCTTTTTCTGTTTTTTCTGGAGATGATGTAGTAAATTAAACTTTAATCAAGTTAAAACAGATTACAAAGTACACTATTAATTTACTACATCATGTTTAAGCAAAGTAGAAAAAAAGCTGATAACACGAAAACTATTCGGTTTATGTATGTATGATGTATTTATTTATTTGTTATTTTATAAATTAACAAAAGATTCGGCCTTAAAATCTTCTACAAATTAAAATAAACTATATATATGTTTCTTAAAAAATAACAAAAAAATTTTTTTTATTATACATCAAAGTTAATTAGTGTTCTTCTTTGTCTGCCCTCTGCTCGTTTTCGCATTTCTATCACTTCTTTATCCAATCCTCACACTCCACCATGATCTCCTTTAGAATCTCCTCTCTTTCCCTTCTTTTACTTCCCTCATCTCCAGACACTCATTCAACATATGACTCATATTTTCCCCACCTTTCTCCACACAGCCTACATTTCCTCTTTTCATCTTCCATCAATATTTATTTTCCCTCTCCTCGTTACCGCATCTAAACCTCCTATCACCAATCCTTTTACTATTTAAAGTTTTTCTCCCAGTCATGTATTTGGCTTTTTCCTTCGTTATTATTTTCTTATATATATCATTATATTTTCCCTATTTTACCTCACCACTCCTTTCTTCTATTTGTGTATCCTTGTCTTTTTGACTTCTTCATCTTCCATGTTCCACCCCACCTCCTCGCATCCTTCCACTTCTTCCACTGAATACCCTCTCCTCCTGCCCGTACCCTATTCTCTTCTCTCTTCACCTCTTTCCAACACTCACTTAATATTTCATTTTCACACCTCTCTTCATTCTTTCTTCGTATCTCAACGCTATCTTCCCTGCATATACACTTATTTTTTCTATTTTGCTTCTTCCCCAACTATGTGCAACCTGGTGTCTCTCTGTCTAACCCTATAGTCCACTTCAATATTTTTCTTGAATTTTTTCCAAATTTTCCCATTCCTTCCATCCCCATATCTCAGCCCTATAAACCATTACACTGGTTACCAATTTCTGAAACAACCACCCCTTTTCTCTATGTCACTTCCAAATACCCTCTCCCCAGTCCCCTAAACCTGTCCAACGACCCTGTTTCCTTTTTTCCACACACTCTAATGTGTCCTACACTCTTGTTGTCGTACCTCAGATTGTACCCTAAATATTTCCACTCATCCACACATTCTACTATGTCTTCTCCCTATTCCTACACATCTTTCTATGTTTCCCTTTTTTTGGAATGTCATTATCTTTG
>JALBCR010004107.1:0-82399 GCA_030710515.1 Abscondita cerata | reverse complement strand
GTTGGCCACCGGTACATTGTGCCGCAATCTATGTTAATATTGGTACGCACTTACGATATCGAGGCCGAGGCAATAATAATTTTTTCACTACTAGCTATCAAACACAGTCATATTAACCTTAATGCAGGTTGTGAAGTTGAACTTTTAAAGCTACGAGTCAATAAAAAAATTTTTATTAACCTAGGTCCATAATAAAACCAAATTTGGTAGTCCAAAGCCGACTCTGCGTTCTCAGTTAGTTGATAAACATAACCTCACAACTTCAAGCTACACAAAAATTCAAACAATTAAACAATTTTTAATTTATGAATACAAATAACGTTAGAAAAGTTCAAACACATTAGGTAAGTTAGAAACAATGGCATTACTATCTATTTATAATAATAGTTTATCGAACAATTATTATAGGTCACATTAATTCCCGAAGAACTAGTGAACGAAGAAGTATTAGCTACATTTTGCATTGGAAGGTGCAGTGTTGCACTTTCAACGACACTTTCAACTGCTGTTGATGTTGATGCAGAATTAGACGTAGTGGCACTAATGTACGAAGAAGACTGAATAGGATTTGAAACGAAGGTTCCTTGTAGCATTGACGCAATCCGTTTCTTGTCAGTAAGAGATTGTTCAACATATCCCTCTGCTACCGTAGAGCTTTTCCAGCCTCCTAGGCGTTTCAACGATAAGATATCGCCACCGCTTTCTAGTAACATGGTCGCTGAGGTACGTCTTAAGGAATGACCAGAATAACAATCTGCATCTTCTAATTTTAGATATTTGGCAACTACTTTTGGCACATTACTGATAGTATTATGACCTATATTTTGCTTGGTTGGTTTACCACCATGAAATCTTATAAAAAATCTTTGCATATCTGAAGTTGGTCGAGTGCCTGCATATTTTAACACTACTTTAAGCCACAGTGGATCAGTTATGACAAAGTTCCGGCTAGTGTCATTTTACTATTTGGAATGGTTACTACGACAAGATCATTTCCTCGTACATCAACATCTCTGAACATCATTTTCACAAGTTCATCTGTTCTACAAGCCCTGCTATTCCAACGACCAGAATTGCCTATAGAAAACTAGATTATTCTGTAAATTCTTAACAAAAATTTACTACATTTACCTTTGTAGAAAGAAAAAAGTCATCAGGTGCTTCAGTCAAGAATTTTATAATTTGTTCTCTGGAAAAACAGGTGCCTTTTGCTTTGTATGATCTGTTTTGCCTTTTAAAAAGATATAAGTTTTTGCAGCTTTCATGCAATTCTGGAGGGAGTACACCCTTCACTTTCATCACTAGACATGATTAAAAATATTCTTAAATGAAAATAGTAATTGCAAATTTGAAATTACACTTTTTCAAAATGTCGATAAAACAAATGAATGTTTTCTATTCAAATCAAGACTAACATATTTTTTCATAGTTTTACAAAATTCAAAAATTAAAATACTTCCAATTAAGTTTAGTAGCTAGTAGTGAAAAAAAATAGTATATAAACTACGGTAATTGAAGGTCATTATTGCTCGCTGATTGATTGTCCTCGCTATCGCTCGGGACATAAACTTCAGCGGTCGGGCAATAATGACTTACTTCACTACCTAGGTTTATAATATACTATTCTTCAAGATTTATATAGAAAGTCAGCTAAATAATTATCCTTAGTGGAACCCAATTTATTATACGTTACTATTGCTCAAGCATTTGACACAATTTCGGTAACAATCAATATTCAAGACGTATTTCACCAAAAACCGATAAGTAAGCTTTGTGTGGTACCTTTCATTACTTTTCTCGGAAGTTGCGGCAAGTAGTGAATTTCACAACATCAAATACTAATTTTTTTAATGTAATGTATTCTACAATAAATTCTAAGCGTATATTTGTTCAAGGGATGTAACTGTGTCCTAAGTATGGAAACACTAAAAAATGTGTACATCATGTAGGAAATAAAATGTGAATAAGATTTATTCATGGTTTGCAATTTTTTTCCAATGTAGTCTTTCATTAATAACCTCTTACCTTGACACGAATGCAATTGATGTTTGTATAGGTACTACCTGATTTTCTCTTCTGTGTATCAAAACGTTAAAACGATAATATACAGAGATTAAATTCCAAAATCTATGTTAAAATTTTTCTTATTTTATCTGCCATCTTCTTCTACTCTATGAATCTATTATATTTAACAAAAATACAATTCTTTGTTGGAAACATTAAAATCTAAGTGCTATTGTAATCAACTTTTTTAATTATAGCTGTGCAAGAAAGTAGATATCATTGAACTCGTATTTCATAACAATCTTCATGAGACTATCATTATTTTTGCTTTAATGCAAATTTTTAAATTAGTACAACTGTTTATATGCACCACTGGATGCCTCTAATTCACATTTAAATTTAGAAAACATAAGATAAACCACACGGTGTATTGTTGCAATTGCGTAATTTTAAATTTATAATTTATTTTTGGAAAATAAAAACTTTCTAAAATGTTTATAATTGTATTTCGTAAGCTTTTAAAATTGCTACATAATGTAAAGTTGGAAATGTGTTTGGACGTTCATTGGTGTGCTATCTGCTAATTGAATTATAATTTTTTTGTGTGAAAAATTATAAAATAGGAACTTCATTAATTATTCAAATAGTTTGTTTTGGTTTTTTGACTAATGTTTAATATTTTACCTGCATTAAAATTTACTTTGATTTTGTTTTCATATATTCTCCTTTTTAACAAATAGTGTAAAAAAAGCAAGCACGTCAATAATTGTAATCCTCAATTACTAAATTTTTAAAAACTAGGTCATTACCATAACTAAGGAATAAAAAAAACTCGAACTATTTATACTCGTTCAACAAAAAGCATATCAGATATGCACCAAACGTGTTCATTTTTTTTGTTATAAATTTTTCAAATCTAAAATCTTTTACTTCTTTGATGTATTATATACGAAATCTCTACGGAGCCTCATGCAAAATTTTGTCATGAACGTTGCAAAGGAATTCGTTTTCTAATTTTAGCTTCTCGCAAATATTTTTAAAAGCACCTGAATTTCGAGTCATATTTTTAAACTTGTACCGCATATTTTAAATGCGAAACGAAAATTGTTATACACTTTTTATTTAAAAGGCGCCGGTGGAACGCAAAACATTTTAACCGTTTGGCACCGAGCTTAAATGGTTTTTACATGAAAATTCTTCCAATTAATAAAATAGACGAAAGTTCCCCATTCTCAAGTTGATGTTTATTTTATAATTTGAGGACGAAATTGTTATAATTATAAAACTTTCGCATGCCGAATAATCAACCAAAATTTTACTTTCCATCGTTTTGCTTCGCGTATTTTTAAGGTTAAAACATTTTTAATCGTAATTAAATTAGGGTTGATTAAAAATTTCGGTACGCGTCGGTTTAATTAAATTTTGAAATTTGCTTTTAATGAAGTGAAATGTAACTACTTGCTGTCTAACATTAAATTTTACATTTTTTTTCTTTTTATTACAGGTAAGGACGTACTTTCATTACATGAAATTTTAATTAAAATGGTAAGTGATATAATTGTAACGTTAGGTACAGATTTTGTCGTAATCAAATGCTTTTATTTTTTAAATAATAGTTGAGGTGTAAATTTTACTATAAAAATCAATTATTATTTTGCTGATTAAATTTTGAGGATTTATGAAGTATTTGTATAATACAATACGTTTTTGAAAACAATTTCCATGAGATTTAGATCAATGCAAAAAAATATTTGTTTTTGTATTTTAAACTTCAGTAATTGATCTGAGAATGTTTATTAATCAGTTGTTTATTTTACTTATTTTTCTCACGTTTCGTATTTCATATAGGTACCTCTTTGAAATTATAGTGTTGCCCCTTTTAACAAGAAAGGCCAAATAGTTTCTTAATTAACTTTTTGATAACCAAAAAAGAGATTTAAATTCAGTACTATATATAAAAGATCAATTTTGTTTTCGTAGGTTTTTGCACTTTTACTTTGTGCCCATAAATCATAGTAAAATTATGAACAATTTTTGAAAATTTTTGTCCTTTGATTGTGCCTCTAAACAAAATTAGCCTCCATCTTTAAGTTAAACAATAGTAGCGTTCTGAATGCTCTCTGCACAGTTCTAGAGTTCTCTGGCCATTTTATATGAATATTATATATTTTCATATGAACATTTTTTTTAAATATATGATAATTCTGTTGACAGTTGAAGGATTGAACATTTTTTCTCGATAATTGATTGTTCTGTTGACAGTTCGGATAGCCCCCCGCAATGCAAAAAAAGTTCTCGCTGCTCAAAGTTTCAAGAATGAAAAATGTATTAAATCCGATAATTGATTATTTTGTTGACAGTTCTTATAGCCTTCCGAATAGTTCTATAAAAAATCATTACCGCTTGTAACAGAACGACGCAAAACAAAAAAAAATCCCGCTTTGTTAAGTAGTAGTCTGATAGTGGCAAAATTGTTTTTTGGATAATTGATTATTCTGTTGACAGTTTTGATAGTTTGTAACAGTACGACGCAAAGCAAAAAAGTTCTCGCTACTGAACAACAATTTTTTCAATCTTGCATTTTTGAGCAGCGAGAACTTTTTTTACGAACGATGGGTATTTCTCCTAATGGTATTATTAATGTTTAGTTAATCCTTCTTATGGAGACAGGGAAATAAAACTCTCTCGCTTTTTATCTTATTCGCGACGTTTTGGAAACTTTTCATTTATTTAAATAAATAGTTGTGTTTCCTTCCTCAGGCGTTGCATAACAGTAGAAAAAGTTGTCGTAGTGTTAATGATAATATAATTAGTCGTCATTTCTTAAAAACTAGTTAATAAATAAAAGAACAGTTCATAGAATAATTACACAACTTTTTTTACTTTGCTTCGTACTGTTACAAGTGGTAATCATTGTTATTGTTTGGAATGTGTGAAAAAATAAGTAAAACCTAATGTTATACAAGTCATGTTTAATTTGTGCAAATACAGAGTTTTCCTATTACTTGACAGCTGAAGAGATTTTGAATTCAACTATGATTAGGTTTCGGGAAATATTCTCGAAAAGTGGTTGCTAGGGTGTGTAGATACGCGACTACGTTGTTTTTTTTATCTGATCAGGAAAACTTTACTCTAAATACTATAAAAGAAAGTAGGGAAGTTATTAAATCAATGCCACCCAAATCTGACACTTTTTGACAATAGGACTAATCTTATCTTTACATTGTACCCTTGCAAATTTAAGTTTAACACATATAAGTGTACAAACATACCAGCTAAGTAGACAATTCATCAAAGCGAAGAAAAGTCAATGAAAAAATCTTTGTTCTTGGTGTCAAGAAGGAAGACAGGAAGCTCATTCAAAAAAATCTAGTCAAGAATCCTACCTCAAGAGAGCTATCTTACTTGCGTATGAATAAGTAGCTGTACATTCACACTGCTTATCTGTTTACATAACAAAGAACATAATATGGACTTTGTTAAGTATCTTCTACAAAAGTTCATGTAATATTTTGGCAAGTAAGGCTTTACGAAGAATACAACAGTGCGCCCATTTCACCTCAGGGACTGCTGTTTTGTACGAGCTTGAAGTCCTGTTTTGTTGCCAGTTATTGATTTTGCTCCATTCGTAGACAAGTTCACACATTTTGCCGAGGCGACATGTTTATTGAAAAAATCATTTAATGCTGTAAAAATAACTTCGGCTGTTGTGTGAAGTAGTTCGCAAGAAAAACGAAAATATCTGACCCTTCCAGAAAAATCGTTCGAAAACCACTTAATCTTGTGCTTTTAAGATGCCGAAGGAGTTTTGCTGGCGTCACTCATTCGAAAGACTTTCGTATCAAATTACACGATTTAGGCTGCTACTCAGGTCCAATGAACGTGAGACCGATTTTCAAGTAATCAAGGTTGTATTTTTTAATTTTTGCAGTAGACTTAACACTGATCTTGAACGAGTTTGGT
Source organism: Abscondita cerata (assembly GCA_030710515.1). Classification (NCBI taxonomy): domain Eukaryota; kingdom Metazoa; phylum Arthropoda; class Insecta; order Coleoptera; family Lampyridae; genus Abscondita; species Abscondita cerata. Next base: position 76,432 of record JALBCR010004107.1, on the reverse strand, counting down.
TCAAGATACACAGACGAGTTGGTTTCAAGAAACACTTTTCAACTAATACTATAATAATAGCTAGAAATTAACAATGGCCTATGTCGCCTGAAATGCGAGTTGGCTGTGAAAGTAACTTCACTTGTCGGCTGCAAACAGGCAGCGCGCGGATTCTAAAGGCACACAACAAAACTATTCGTCTATCTAGTTACAGTGACGGCGGTAGATGGGTAGAGTGTGCTAGCTTTAATTTTCGGATAAAGCCAGTTTGCATTCGCTAAAGCGCTAAATTGAGAATCTACCAGTTACAAAATATATACAGGGTGTCTAAACTAAAATGTTACGAAGCAAATTACGAGAAACCAGATGAATTGCACAAAAACCTCCTGTGAGAGATGATTGTTAGAGATTGAAAGTTTCTGTGAATTCTCTTCTTCACCAATAAAAAAATCATATCTTCTTCTCATTTACTTGATTTTTACTTTGACTGTCACATAGTTTACTTGTCGTGGTCAACTTGACCAAGGACATTATTTTGTTAGAGCACCGTGTATTCTCCAAACGCTACCGTACAAAGTGTATTTTAAACATATCAAGAAGATTGTTATCGTATTCTATTTTGACCAAATTGCGTACACCTTCCTATTAAAGTTGACGTGTTTTGGGGTTTTTGCTTAATCCATCCGTTTTTTTAACGAACGCACGTTAAAAGGTTTTCTAATAAAATTTTGACGAACTACAGAGTTCTTGTATATTTTGTACGTTCTTGAATTTTAATTATGCCTCTTTTAACATAAAAAATAATTAAAAATTAAAAAGAAAAAGAGAATGTTGGTGGTGGAGAGAAGATGGGAAGTGTGAGTAAGTGTAGATATTTGAGATACAGAATAAGGTATGACAATACACATGAAGGGCAGATAGGAAATAGGGGAAGAATGTTTGGGAATGATATGGAAAACAGAAGGTGGATCTTTGAAAAGCTGGCGATAAATGTCACGATCTACGGAGCGGTGTTATGGGGGTGGAATCAATGGGATGAATTAGAGAAGGTTCAGGTGATGTACTGGAAATGAACACTTGGACTAGGAAAAGGAACGCCATAGTGGAACAAAAACGTAAATTAGAAAAGATAAGAAAGCAGGTGGGAAAGTATGCAAAGAGGTACGAAGAAGCATAGAGGAAGAAAAGAAAATGCTGGAAAGAATAAAATAAGAAGACTTTAAGGTTAAGGTTAAGAGAGAAAAGAAAAAATTGGAAGACGAAATAGTTAGGGAGGGAGGGATAAGGATAATCAGATGCAAGAGAGAAGATCAAAGATAACGGAAGGTCATCACAATGATTTATAAAAGAAATCAATAACTCAAGAAATACCAAAATATTTAATGGATAGAAGAAGTCTAACGTATAAAGAATAATAACAAGGTTATTTATTGGGAAGATGAAAAAAATGCAGAATGTGTCGAAATGGGTGAAAAAATCTCAAACGCATGAGGGAGGAGTGTGATGGATTCAAAATGAAAGAAAGGCGAATGAGAGTGTTATTAGGAGAAAGAAGAGGAGGAATAGATTTGATGAAGGAAGTGTTGAAAAAAAGAGAGGGGAAAGTTTAAGATAATTTAATTTTGCCAAATAATGGTAGTTTGAAAGTTGGAGAATATATTGTTTTAATTTTGTATTGTTATAGTAAACCGATTGTTAAATTGTTGATGTAGAATATTTAAGTGAATTATAAACATTTTAGTAATTTTTAGCTACAAATACAAGTGGCAGAAGGTATTTACATAAGAACGGATTTGAAATTTCAAAAACGCCTCTTAGCTGCTGTAGAGGAACAAACGAGTGCTTGAGGTTATTCTGCAACCAGTGGTTTAGATTAACTTTGCTATTTTTTTGGTATTTTATACAATTTTATCAATAAAAATTTTTAACATTTAAGTTATTCCAATACCCAAATTGAGCAAATTTAGTGCTTTAATGCGGACATGTTCTAAACTCAAAATAGACAAAAAAACCATTCTAGTTAAGGTATTTAAATTGTTGCATAATAATTTTTTTATTTCTTTGTTTTCGAAGACCCGGCTTCTAAAATTCTATTGTTAGCTTTGGCTACATTTCGAATAACTTAAGCTGTTATTTTGTTGTACTTTCTCCACCTCTTATTCTAGCAATTATGCAACAGTTGAGCATTTGCTGCGCCTTTTTAATACTATATTTAAAGATGCAAATTGTCAAATGAAACATTTTAATTAATTGAAGATACTACGTATATTTATGTTTCAAACTCATAAAATTTTATTTCCCGTTATATCGACTTAACACCGAGTAATAGAAATTTTATGATCGCATTAAATACTAAAAACAATGCATTTTCAGTCGTAAAAGTTTCAATAACTTTTTTTTATTATTTTAGGTATTATCGGATACCTAAACTAATGTTGATAAATGCCAATTAATATTTTATTAATTCGATATAGAAATCCTTAGATCGAGAATAAAACGATAGATGTTCGTCGTTGTAAAAGAGTAATTCAACCATATACCAACGTGATATTTGAAAGGTAATGGTATGGAACACTAACCTTCTACATTAGAGACAACATACATTCTCTGGATTAATCGTGATTCTTGTTGCACTTGTTCTGTAATAGTTTTTGATATAAAGGGAGAGGAATAAAACCCCTTTACAACAAGAACCCTATTATTTCCCACAACAATAAATTATTATAAGAGTTACACGTTGTTACGCATTAACCATCCTTTCCACTTTTTCTTTTCGAGTTAAGATCTGACACAATGTTTTTTTCTCGTTAACTTAAAATAGAATTTTTTAATAGTGTTTGTTTAAGAGAATAAAGACGGACGCAAACACTTTCAGTCTTTCGATGTTTTTCGCTTAATCTTTTCTGGCGGTTTAAGCCATCCGTCATTTTCGATACGTGTGTTAAGATTAGGAGCGTGCAAAATTCTATCGTTTCTCATTCAGTTATTATTATGCAGTTACTAACACGTAAATACATAGAGAGTGCAGATTTATAGTATGTTTTATGTTTGTATATGTGTATTTGCCAAGGAATTATTTTATTTACTTATTTTTCCGCCACCGGAGAAATAGATGAGCGAAGTTCATCCCGTTGCATTTCGAAGAAGCCATTATTTCTTTATACATTTAGTTTTTTTTATTAACACGACTGAGGAGGATAAGCAAAGCGCTACATTATATTAATCTATAGAATAATAATAAAACTTTTGCATGATAACTTAGTTTTGTAAATTTCTTCCGCCAAAATAATTTGTTTTCTAAAACAGAAGGATCTGTAGGTGTATTTCTATTCATTGCTTAAAAAGTAGGTGAATAATTATTTAACTTTGGAATTCATAAAATCGTCCAGAACTGTTTTTAGAATTTTATTTCTAAATGTATGCTGCCCATAATTTTACGTACAACGTACTTATGTTTATTTTCTCACCGTCTCGAATCTAATAAATGTGTTTAGTTAAACGAATGTTTATCTTTAATTTATGCAGAATTTGCTAATATTATTATCTAAGATAATATGTTTCTAAACAATACCATACCTGTTTCAGCAATTTAATCCAGTTTGTGGTAAAACAGCACAGAATTACATTAATTAATTATAATTAAATCAATTAGCAGTCCTACATCTATCCAATCTTAATCCTAGGTTACGTAAAGTAATTAAAAACACATCGATCAATATTTCATACGCATAATTTCACATACAACATTTTATCCTAGATTAAGGTCTGACATAAATTTCACATTGAAAACGTCGTTCTAAATTTAAAAAAAATTAATTTATTTCGAGAATTGACTTCGCGCACGCGTTAAAAATATAGGGTTAACAGAAATATAATTTTGATGAGAAATAATAAAGTTAAGGGAACTTTTGCAACAGTTTTCCTTGATTTTCAGGTCAGTTACTGTGACGATCTAAATTTGACCGTTGGCACACGTTCATAGAAAATTTTTATATCAAGTAAGAGTTTGTTCTTGTCGTATAATTTGTTCTATTAACATACGTAATCAGTATTAATCTTAATAAGGATAAATAGTTGCAACTCATAATTAATTTAAAAGGTGGTTTATGTTTTTCTTTAACCTGAAGTTTTAGAAAGTTAAAAACTAAACCTCTTTTGATATGTTAATATACAGGGTCATTGATGGTCGATGGTAGGTTAGACGTTTATGGAAAACGGGGCATAGGAGTAATCTGAAAATTTGGCTATTGCCATAAATAGACACGATCTATCTTTCTAAAATATTTTCATTTTGGCGGTGTTGCCGCTTCTACTCAAAAGTAATAACAACTTGTTAATTTTAAATGAAACACTCTATATATTATTCAATTTTTAGAATCGCAATTTCTTACTGATAATTTTTTCTGAATAGTTTCCTATACCTATCTACACCGGTTTTCGAGATAATAATTATTTTAAGTTATTTTTTTCAAAATATGATCCCACTAAAATTAAAATTTAGCTGCTATTTGAACCCATATAAGACTGAAATTTTAGATGCAGTTTGCTAAAATCTTGTATTTAACAACTATCTAATTAAATCTATTTTATTTTATACAGGGCGATTTAAAATTAATGATTTTGACGTGATATACAAAAAAGGTCAAAACTTTATTTTTTCAAATGGAACACCCTGTATGTTACTTGAAATTCTGATACACAATTAAAATGCCTACGAGTTGATATAACATAGTGGTATAGCTAACTCGTGAACTTTTGAAATAATTGCAAATACACAAGTAGTGGGAGTCCGCCTTAAGGCGGGAGCTTAGGCCTGCAATTACTAACACTCGTAGAAGCGTTTCTGGATATGTAATACACAAAATTTTTATGATTTTTTCTGATTTCACTATCCCCCTAACTGACCGCTAGGTAGGTCTTGGAATTTTCTTTGACATTTGGTAACATGTTTTTAACAAAGTAGTCAGCTGATACAAAGTTTAGGTTAAAATTCAAGGTGTCTATAGGGCCAGTTTTTAATCTCTAGTTAAAGTTAACTTTCTGTTAATCTTCAAGTAGATAATTGTGACAGCAATTATTACCATAACAGTAAATCCAAAATTAAAGTTAACCAATAATTGAAAACTAAATTCAATTCCACGGCCTGTCCAGCCCAGTTTTTTATTTGAATACTAGTTTTATGTGCTATTGTTTACACTGACTAGTTATTTACTCATAAATATGTATTTTGGTTTCTTCACAACTTCTTCAACCTTTTTCGTTAAAATATCAACAATTATAAAATTTTATTTACTCGTTTCTCCATTTTTATAATGTAAACGATGGTAAAAATTTGAACTAAGTTATAACAACAAGAATATTTATGATCACGTTTCTTGTTTTTATTTTCTTTTAGTTCGTCCCTTGTGTAAATATTACATGAATTAACATATTTCGATTTCTTACTAAAACGTCTGTTGTCACTTCTTTTCGTTGTAACATTTTCTAATACTTACCGAAGCGAAATTTTAACTAATCAAAGGAAAATAACGACATCTATATTCTATGTCGCAAAGCAATGTGAGATTGTAGAAAATAAAATGAAATAAAAATTAATCCTTGAAGTGCTTGATGAAGAGAGTGCAAGTCGAAATATTAAATTGCAACTTTGTATTTTCGCCGTTCTAAAACTCCTTTGCTTATGCGCACCTTCATTTCAATTTTATAAACAATAAAATGAAACAATATACTATTTGCATACGAAATGGAAATAAAGAAACGCCAGTTTTATTATATTTGCATAAAGTTCAGATCAATTTTGATGTCATTTTCAAGCTTTTCTTCACAAAAAAATGTGGAGGGAGGTTTTATCAGTGTTTTGTAGTAATTTTTTTAAACTCCTCCGTCTAGGAAACGCAGTTACAGAATTCTCTAATTTCACAACAGAAACTGGGTTGCACACTTGGGGCTATAACGGAATGGATTTAACACCGCCGTATTCTATACTCTTAAATGTGAGAGGTTAACACACCTACAATCCTATAACACCTATAATTATTCCGTGTAATGTTTATCATAGAACGAATGAAATAAGATTGAAGAATGGAAATTTCGAAGCTTAATTTACTGGCAAAAGGCACAAGTGGAAAGTGTCAACTTGAAGTCGATGCTCACTCTATCATTTGTCATATTATAAGACTAAAGAAACATTGAATCTACTTCACGTGTCTAAACTTCAGCGATAAAATCTATTGCTGAGGGATAGAACTTTTCTAAATATTTTTTCTACAAACCTCTCACAAATTGAAAGAAAATGTACAGGAAAAATAGGACGATAAAAATTGTTTCTTTTGCGAAAATTGAATTTACCGTTATTTATGACGTGTTTTCTATTTCGCGAGATTAAAAAGAATCAGGTTTGTGGTATTTTTTTTTTTTTTTCGAAACGTCATAAATTTCTAATTCGATTTTTAACGACGTATAAAGTTTTAAATGTCGACCGCTGTTGCTCAGCAAGTAATAAGCGAACAATGTGCATTGTATAATTTAATTCTGTTTGCACTACACCGCAAGCTTTGAGATTTGGGCACTTACTGCACTACGGAAGCGCTGATACTGTATACAAATGACTTTGTTATGCAAAGATAGCGAAGTAAGTCAATGATGTTGAAGTTATCAGCTTTACCACATGCATTGAATTCCGAATTTATGTACCATGAGTTTCCTTTTGAAGTTTGTAAGTGTCTTTCTTAAAAGTTCGCTTTTTTACGCCTTTCGCCCTTACAGAGTCTGACGAAATTGTTATTTTTAGAATTTCGACGAGAAAAATTGGGGGTAAGAATTTTTGATGGGCTTATGTATTTATTACTTGATTCACATATTTGGGATGTCTGCAAAAGTTGTTTATGTTTCAACAAGTGTAATTCAAATTACTCAATTCAGAAAGCATCAAGTGTAATTTAGATTAACCAAAGCATTAAATGTAATTGGATGGTCATAATTCAAAAAGCGTCAAATTTAATACAAGTCTCACTTCTTATATAATTCAGAAAGCGTCAAAAGGAATCAATTAATTGTAATTCAGAAAAGATAAATCTAGTTCATGTTAGGCAAATGTAATTCAGAAAGCATAGAATGTCTCAGATATAACCATTGTACCAATTTTAAACGTAATTTTTAATTTGATATGAAAATTCATGGTTGGGAGCTGTTACTTCACAGTTATTATGGCAAACAATAAAGTAGGAATTAATGTTATGGGTCCAAATTCTGACTGTTTATAAGCATAATTATAATCCAGAGAACATTAATTGTAATTCAGATTTGATTATTTAATTGCAATTCAGAAAGCACATGATGTTATTCAGAAAGTCGCAAATGTAATTCATAATAGTAAGTAAATGTAATTCAGAAGGCTTTAACTGTAATTCAGAATGACACGTGTATCAGAAGAAATTCGGGCCGCTTTCAATCATCAAATTGTGGTAAATTATTCGAGAAAAGCTTTGTTGCTTACTGCACCTTTTCCAACTTATCTCTGATTAATAAATTACTATTCAGAAATCGTCCAATGCAATTTAGATTAAAAGCATTTATCATTCAAATTGAGAGCTGCTACTTCACCCTTATTATTGCAAAAAAGGATAATTTCGATAGCGGTATTTGTCGATCTTTAATGAAAACTGAAAACTATTATTTCAGAAAAAGATGTGAGGATACAACAAAGAACAAGTTTATTTCATAAGAATCGACGTTTCGGCACACGAAGGTGTTGCCTTCTTCAAACTGTTTTGGTGCAAATGTAAATAATTTGTTGTTTCACTTAAGAAGTTTCTTTGGGAAGGAGCCCCCTAATAAATTTAAAGGAGTATTCATATAGTCACATAATTGAAGCTATGATAAAACAACATGAAAACTAATATAAAACTTAACAATTAAAAACGAGAAACAAGGGAGACAAAAATTAGAAATGAAAAAAAACGAATAAAATGATTGGGTTCCAGAAAAGTGGAATAATATGAATAAAGACAAGTTTAAATTGGATGATGGAACTATTTTGGGAAATGAAGAATTTAATGTAATGAAAGAATTATGGGAATTAACGGGAAAATGTGAATGAAGGAAGATTTCAGGTAATTTAAAATGTAACAGTACAAAAACACATGGACTAAAGTGAATTTCCGCAAATATGTCAGATTTTGAGAAAATAAAAATGAAATAAATTGTTCTAGGTTTTTTTTTGTAATTTTTAAGATAAAATATATACAGGCGTTAGCGAAAACTGGCCCCTGTAAGTCAGAAACTGACGTGTGATCGAAATTTCAAAGAAGTCAATTCTTATTTCTAGGGCGCATGGCAACTACCCCCAAATGTGTTTCAATGATGGGAGGTCAGTGATCACATTTGAAAGGTTTCATTATTTACCTCTGTGATTTTTTGGAATTGGTTCATTTGTTATTGAGAAATAAGTAAAAGGACGATTACCTGGAGAGTGGAACGCATATAAAACACTGCGAAAATTAGTTACTCTTTCTATCAAAAACGAAAAAAAAGCCTACTTTAACTATAGTTTTACATGTAAAAATTCTAAATCTTTCTGGAAAACGTTGCGTGAAAATAATGTATACTCACGAGATAACCAACACAATATCCCGCCGCTTCTTCACAATGTCGATGAGATTAATGACTTTTTTCTTGATTCTGTAATTGGCATTGACAATCCTGACTTACAGCTTATGGAAATGTATTCTAATACCGAAGTAAATTTTCCAAAATTTGAATTCACATTAGTTTCGGAGGATACTATTTACCAAATATTAACTTCTTTAAAATCAAAAGCTATTGGTTGTGATGAAATTAGTATACGCATGTTACTATTGTGTTGTCCTTTTCTCATCCCGTATATAACTCACATAATAAATACATGTTTACTTGAGAGTATTTTTCCTGATGTATGGAAGGTTGCAAAAATACAACCAATAGCTAAGATTAAGTGTCCGAGTAGTTATAAAGATTTACGACCAATCAGCTTGCTCCCAATTTTATCAAAAGTCTTGGAAAAAATTATGGATAAACTGTACCTTGAAAGTGTAGACTTACTGTCTATTTACCAATCTGGATTTAGATCTAAATTTAGCTGTACAACTGCTCTAATAAACATTACAGATGACATTTTATTAGCCACGGATAATGGAAAGCTAACAATAATTGTTCTTTTAGATTTATCCAGGGCTTTTGAAACATTAAACCATAAAATACTTTTTGCAATTCTTCACAGTTTCGGATTTCACACAACCGCGATACAATTGATTAAAAACTTTCTGTATCAAAGAAAACAATATGTAACTCTCGAAAATGTTAATTCTCCTCACAAACACGGAGTGCCGCAAGGCTCAATCCTGGGACCTTTGCTATACACTATTTATTCCTCCGGTATTTGTAAAAGTAGTTTAAGGCATTGTCTCTACCACCAATACGCAGATGATACTCAGATTTACCTTTCTTTTAAACCAGGTGATACAACACAGGCATGTGAGTTGATTAACAAGGATTTAAAGGAATTATTAAAATATGCGAAACTGCACTCCCTTAACATTAATCCTTCGAAATCAGAAGTCATTCTTTTGGGAAGTAAATATAATGTAAATTTAAATAAGAATCAAGTCAATATATTAATTGATGATAAGGCCTTACCTTGTTCACAGGTGTGTAAGAATTTAGGTGTACTTATGGACGCCAACTTAAGATTTCGTGAACACCTTAACAATTGGTTACGAAAAGCTTACAGTAACTTAAATCTAATTTATATGAATAGAAAGGTACTATCAAAAAGAGTTAAAATACTATTGTGTGATACTATTGTGCTATCACACTTTAATTATTGTGACGCTCTGTATGATGCCTGCATCGATTATATTACTGTCAAAAAAATTCAGCTTGTGCAAAACTCATGTCTAAGGTTAATACATGGAATAAAACGTCATGGGCATATAACGTACACACTAAAGAACACGGACTGGTTGAGCATGAAAAAGCGTCGACTACTTCACACTGCAGTGTTGTATCATAAAATGTTAACTTTCAAAACGCCACCGTATTTATATAATAAAGTTAAATATCGCACTGATGTGCATAACTTAGGGTTAAGGCATCGTGGTTTATTAAGTATTCCAAAACACCACACAAAGATTTTTGAACGGTCGTTTTCGTATAACATCACCAAGCTGTATAATGACTTGCCCCTACATCTAAAGGACCTTACGGTTGTTTCTTTTAAACGCCAATTAACCAAATTATTAAAAGAACAAAGTTGAATGTGATCATGTTAGAGTAATGTGTTTGATTTATTATTCTATGTCGGTTGTGTGGTTGAGTTACTAAATTAGCATTAAGTATGCACTTAGGAATGCATTAAGTTGTAATGTTTTAAGTTTTTTTTGTCTTAATTTAAGTCATGCGGTGGTAAGGAAGAGCAGAGACTTTTTTTTGTTTCTAAAAAGTCTGCTGATTACCATCGTATTTCCCACTGGTTTTGTTTTTATTTATGTTTATCTTATGTTTCTTTATTTTTATATCTTAGTCCATTTTGAATTGTACGCATATAAGAGAATGTATGGAAAAAAAAAAAAAAAAAAAAAAAAATAAAAAATTTTTTTTTAAAAAAAAAAAAAAATTTTTTCTTTTTTTTTTTTTTAAAAAAAAAAAAAAAAAAAAAAAATAAAAAAAAAAATAAAGATAAAATTTTTAAAAAGACCTCCACTTCCATACAATAATACAGTCTACTTTCGAAAGCGTTCGTTACATTATTCAAGATGTCCAGAGTTAGTTTTTCTGCACTGGTAGTTTTGTTGAAGCTATAGTTGTCGCAGAACAAAAAGTAGATAGTTGGCCACTGTCACACTGACACACATTAATTATTCATTTATCGTTGTTTACTGTGTTCCAACATGGTTTATTCTACTGAAGAAAGAATAGAAATTGCCGCAACCTATTATCGAAATGATGAATTTGCTAAAGCTGCTACAAGAATTTATAATACGAAACATCCAGACCACAACGTGGATAAATTTACAACTTCAGGTTCTGTTCACAACAGAAAATATGAAGTATTCCTTCTTGTCAGAAATGAGGGAGTTGAAGTGGCAGTTTTAGGACATGTACAAATGGATAATCGACAATCTATCAGACAAGTAGCTAGAGCGTCTGGTGTATCAGCTACTAGTGTTTTTCGGATTTTGAAAACCTACAAATTCCACCCTTTCAAAATAAGGCTAGTTCAGGAATTGAACGAACATGATCCTGATCGTCGACTCCAGTTTTGTGAGGAGTTCAGCGAGAAATTGACCAATAACCCAAACCTATTATACAATACATGTTTTCAAATTTTGAAAGATGACAATTTATTCGAAATGAATAACATTCACCAATTTTGTGTGGGTGAGATAGTTTTTGGACGAACGTTTTCCAATGCGTTGGATCAGCAGAAGGGGGCCAGTGGAGTGGCCAGCTAGATCACCTGATCTCACACCGACGGACTTCTTTCTGTGGGGACACCTGAAGTCGAAAGTTTACTCTAATAAACCTACAAATCTAGAAGAGCTTGTTCGGGAATGCCGATTTCTGACTCCGGACATCTTGAATAATGTAAGGAACGCTTTCGAAAGTAGACTGTATTATTGTACGGAAGTAAGTGGAGGTCATTTTGAACAATTTATCAGTTGATTTTGTTTCCATTGATACTATTTTTTTATGATTTCCTCAATAAAATAAACAACAGCGAATTTTCTGTTTTTTCTCAAATAAACGTTCAACATTTAATTTCTCAATAACGAATGAACCACTTCGAAAAACCACAAAGGTAATAGAGGGACAAAAGACCTTTCAAATGATGTATCACTCGACCCCCATGCCATTGAAAAAAATATGGGAGGTAGTTGCTGACCGCAAGGGAGTGAAGTTACGGGTGTGATTCTATATCAGAATTTGTCCCCTTAGAAATAAAAATTGACGTGTTTTTGAAATTTTCGATCACACGTCCGTTTCTGACGTACAGGGGGTCAAGTTTTCGTTGGAACGCCCTGTATTAACCGGATCTACAAAAGTGACATGTTTCCATACTATCACTTTTTTTTTAAATCTGTGGGTTATTGTTTAAATAATTCTTTCTTTGTTACTCATCTTAATCTGATAATTCTCCATCTTCTTCTTATTAAGGTATAATTAAACTGCACTAGAAGATTACTATGTAGCCGAACAATGAATTTATACAACAAAAACAAGCTAATGAGCCAGCGTTGCTAAAACATTTCTCGTCAAACATATCGGCATTCAAGTATTCATAACAATTCTTAAAAATCTGTTTCTAATTTTGATATTCCAGATTCCTTCCAGTTTCGAATTTTCTCGTAAAATTTTTATTACATTTTAAAAACTTTGGCACGTAGATTGTAGATGGAAATTCAAAAGTATTCTGGTTTGTTTTAGTTTCCTTTAAGTTCTAGTGTTTGCATTCACCGTTTGTTATAAAAGGTTTTAGTTTTCACATCGGACAAAGCAAACAATTTTTCTGTTGTCTTCAAATGTAAAATTTTGAAAAATTACCCTGTGTCGTACGTAACAATTTACAAACATTGTTGACGTTTATCTTCACGGAAGTCTTTTGTTAATGCACGATAAATATCAAATTTCATTGTTGTTCCCCTTCCGAATTGTCAACGAACGCAACAAATTTTTTAAAAGCTCGTGTCGAATTACTCTAGTTAAAGTGCCCTCTTCTGTTAACATTTTACAAATCGATAGTGCCGGTAAAAACAAATAAAATAAAATTCTTTCCGAGTTTTATAATTTCTAGGACGGCGCCTAATCATGACACGCAATTTAAATCATTAACCCACAACACAGAACTGGATCTTTGTTGGTCAAATACTTTTACTAGGCAAATTTTAATCATAAGGACGAGGTGCATCGTAATCGTTTAGTAACACTTCTCATCGGATGAAATCTAATTTCAACGAGAAAGTATCCTTAATGGGTTAAGGATTTTTAATTCGTTAGCGTATTGTTTGACCTCAAAATAATTTTCAGCGGTGGTGATGATAATTATGATGACGATGACGTGCCAAGGTGTAATTCTTATTACTATGTACTTGTGTATTTGCGTGATGTTTTCTTACAAAAGAACACCGTTGTGTGTATACTTTGAAGGAAATGGTGTTATGATTAGCACTCGATTTTTAATGCGAACGAGCTTTAATTAAAATTATAATTAAAGACTAAGTGTTCGACGACAAGTTCTTTTGACGCGTCTGTTGTTGAACACAAATAAATTAAAATAAACGCACCCTATACCAATGAAGCTTCTAAGCTTTTCGAATTGAAACTTGAACATGTTTAGATAATCAACCGATTTTTTTCTTTAAAACGAATTTAATTAACGTGTTTTTTTCCTAAAGAGGGTGGTAACACAATAGAATTAATTTCTTTGTAATAAGTATATCATGGAAATTTGAAGAAAAATGATCATTTTACCTAAAAGAGTTTTCAACTAACTTACGATATTCTATGATTAAACAGAATGCCCCAAATTGATTTACCCTGTTATTTGAATATTTCTCCATCAAATTACTTGTTTTAGCAGTTGTCGATAATTCGGGAACAATTAATTGTATTAAACAAATGAGCGATATAGGTTTTATGGCTTCCATGAAGTTTGTGGGATGGTACTGATCATAGTTATTTTTGTTTTTGAAATTGTTATTATGAATGTAATTTTTTAAAGAAAGAAAGTGTAATAACTGTAACCTACCAACCAACACCGTTTACCCCCGATCACATGAAAACAACTTATATTGATTAAACATGAAAAAAAAGTTTGTTTTGAAATTGTTAATATGAGTGTAATTTTTATTACAATGGGAATAGCTAATAAAAATCAATATTATTTAGAGTTATTGTCTATGTCGAGTAGTTACGTTAAGTGGTTGATCAATTGATCGGAGTTTGGATGGTGTAATTGTGATCGGGGTAAGGAGGCGTACCCAAAGATGTGCAACTCGGGGGCAACCTGATTTACAAGAACCATCAAGAAGGTATACGCACTGTGTATGGGTGTTCTTACAAAAAAGCTTGGCGCTTTAGATATGGTTCTTGTAATCGCTTTTGTGTTTTACAAGAACATTGATTAAACACTTGTACAGGGTGTCCCAGGGGTGTGAGGAACCTCCATAACTCCAATTCTATTTGAGATATCAGTTTATGCGTTTTTCTTGCTCAACGGTCGCTAAGAACATTCTGTACAATTCAAAATTATTTTTGTGATTTAAAAGCTTTTTACACCATTAAATAGCATTTTTAACATACGCTTATATGGGATCTGTATCTGTGATGTTGTGTCTGTTCTGTCATTGAACCTGCTACATTTGTCAGCATAATAATGAATAATGACTAAGTGTTCGACGACAAGTTCTTTTGACGCGTCTGTTGTTGTGTTGTTGTGTATTGTGCAAAAGTGTACAGGTTACGCCATCTCGTGGAAAATATCAACACTTTTGAATAACAAGTTCAAAAGAAATTTAGAATAGATGGAAAATTGCCAGCTGTAGGTAGATTGTTGAACATATCGAATAAAATAAAACAGTAGGCCAGTGATTGCAGGTTGTTGTGAAGGGAGTATGATTTACATGACAATGTTTCACCTTATTGAAGCTCAACAGTGTAGAGAAGCTCAAAAGTTAAAATTACTAAAATATTATTTTTTTACATGTTTTGTTCCTGTTTTGTAAAATTCAATTAAAAAAAGCTATCAATAAAACAGTTCGAAGACTACAAATCTGACACAGTAAAACACATTTTTACATCTTATTAGGACAATAACGGAACTAGCCGCATAGCTGCGAGTTCAGAAACAAATGAGTGTCTGAATTACAGAAAGCCGTTTTTTCTTATTTTTTTGACTTTGACAGAACAGAAAATTTTACTAGTTTATTCGTTTATTGCACCCCAAAATCTTATTCTAACACTCAAATGACATCATTTCGGAACTAGGCTTATTCTAAACAGAAAGTAATTTTTAAATAAGTTCTTTAACAATATCTTGTGGATATTAAATATACAAAAAAGTATAACAAAAGTTGTTGATAATTTAATTTCTGCAATTTTTATTAAACTTTCTATCTTTGCTATGAAGTTTTGGATCTTTTGAGTTATAAGCATTTTGCATTAAATTCTAATTCTTTTGTATGCCATAACTCCATTGGATTAATTTTTGTTTAAAATGTTAGTTTTTAAAGTGAAAGTGGATGTTTTCAATCTAGTTTATAAAACCCCAGAAGGGTCGTGGTGGTTTATGCGCCTCATGTCTGGGTAATATTTTCAAAAGTACAACAAGATTTTGTTTCTCCAGAATCTGATTAGTTTTTGTCTTATACAAATTTGATAACGGTTATTTCGATTTGCAGTCTCGTAGAGATTGCCTACCCTCCTTCATTTTTGCACACTAAAAATATTAAGAAATTAATTTAAGGTACATACTATCTCTAAAATAAATATTCTACATTACTATTTTGAATTGACCACACAATTCACGAATTCGAGAAATCGATGATTTTCGAGATATGGATCAAAAACTGCTCCATTTTTCTAATTTTTTGTGATCAAAACCTCAGAGAAGTTCACACAGTGACTCCTGAAGCGTAGACAGAATCGAGCTGAATCCAGTACGATTTTTCGCTGTTTCCTTCACACATTCATCTGTATTTTAATCGGTCGAAGTTCTCTAACATCACTTCGAACGATTTTCTCGTCTTCAACATTAGAATCGGCAGCGGTGGTTTCAACATTTTTTGTTCGTTTTCAATGTGTGAGCAGCAGGAACGCGCATTCAAATACAACTCGTCTTCTTCGAACTCAATAACCCTGTTATTTTACCGTGATTTGCAAGTTCCTGGGCATTTGCACGACATTTTCGAAAGCAGCTGCGGAGGTATGAAAAAAGCGTGGAAAACGCGAATTGAGCAGTTTTTGATTCATATCTCGAAAAGTACCGATCTAAGGAATTTGCGGGATAGGACCATAATGGGGGGCAACACTTGTAAAGACCGCGCTAGCAATGCATTTCGTCGTTTTTTTCGGGCGGAATGGCCCGCGAGAGAAAAACTTTAAAAAAATTTCTCTTTGCGACGCTATAACTTGAAAAAGGTTGGTCCAATTAATTCCTGGGATAGGACCAAAAATGTAGGCATCAAAAATTGAATGTAACTGGTGTCTTTCAGAAACTCTTGGATTCGTGCATTTCTACCAATCCAAGTGAATCCATTTATTCTCAAAAACCCATTTTCGCGCTTCTATCTCGAAAAATAAAGATTTTTCGATGAGTTTGGTCGAGAGGTCTACAATTGTAATGCCCAAAGTTTCCCGTAAAGCGACCCCATTGACATCGCGAGTTGTAACCGATCAAAGTAATTTAACTCTTTTCGCGGTTGTGGGGGTTTTGCGCGGGGGGTCGAAAACTTAGATTTATTTTCTGCAAGGACTCCCCTACAAGCCTATGTGGTTTTCTCCGTTTACGGGATTATTTCCCTCTCAAATTACATTTTTGCTGGACTACATCTGCTTAACAACCACCGATCAAGTGTTCGTTTGACGTGATGTGACAGCATAGTGAACATTTGAAGACATATTCATCAACATTAGAACCATTTGGATTCTATTACGAAAATACTATACCGATAAACGTAAGCCTTGGAAAATGGGTCATGTAGTGACCACACCAAGACCTATTTCATAATCACAAACAACTATCTAAGTTAAGAATGCGCGTAATTTCAAATGTAACAAGATGTTGTTGCAAAACACTAACCCTAACAACCTAGTAATTATTAAATTTTTCATTTTTGTTATTGCTTAATTAAAACTTGGAAACACTTCAGTGACATGTTTATCTACCCTTTTATCTTTTTTTTGCTTTGTGACTTGTGAGGTGGAGTGGTAGTTATTAATTATTATTTATTTGCGCGTGTAGATATAATTATAATAATTTTGTCAAACATTTAAATCCAATTCAATTTTGAAACTTTCATAAAAACTGTTACAAAACTGAAGTAACAATTCGCAATTTACAGGTTTGTCTTTTTGTCATTAGTATTTTTGACGCCTTGTATTCTATACGCGCATTGATGTTACTCTTACGGGTCAGTTTATTTTTAAAATTAAATGTTAAGGTGTAAACTCCAATTCTGGAAAGGTGACAGCTGCGTTTGCATACATTAAGACGAAAAGACGATCGGATAGTTTTTCGTCTTTATCTTTTTCAGGATTAGAAGTGGGACACAAAATGTCTCTCATCTTTGCTAATTTAATAAAGTGATGCTGATGACGCAACTGAATTTTATGAGTTTATTTGACATTAACGACAATACTATTGTATTGCTTCCTTTTCCTTCGTAGGAATATACGAGGACAATTTTTAATGATCAAATACTAAAACACATATATACGCAATTTTCCGTATAACTTATAATTATGATAAAAATTAATAATACGATTTCCATTTTGGCGGTTAGAAAAAATGCGTTTCGAAGTCAGACGTGTACAAAACGTTCGTTTGAATTGCAAAAAAAATTTAAAGGCTTTTCCCTTGAAAATAATTGTACGTTCTCAATTTTTCACTCACGAAAAACCACAAAAAGGTAAAAATAAGCTATGTCGTGTCAGATATATGTATTACTTATAAATTTCATGCTATCGCAAACAGAAGAACCGGAACAAAACCACAACCTCAACCTTGCCTCCAGCCGTGAAAAATGAATGGGCAATATCTAACAATTGAAAAACTGTTTTCGGAAATAAAAAAAAATCTTTCTTTTCTTATTGACCAATTTATGGTTATTAGTGGTAGTTTGAGTTCTAGTTTATGCTGTATTGCAATATCTGCCATGTTTGTATAGAGTAAGAGATTAACCGCCGTTTGCTTTGAATATTATAATAGGCTAACATTAATTATTCGAGGGAGACTGCTGAATATGCAATAGGATTATTATTAAGTTTACAACTGAATATTGCTGTATCTAACAGCAGGTGCTAAATATCAGAAACTTACGCAATCGGTAACAGCGTCCGTTTAACAAATTGTTAAATTTAAATAATCGTCGAACATAAATAACCAAGCCTAATGTAATTAAAAAAATATATTCCTACCCTTATTTTTATGTAATTAGATCATAATTTATTTATGAAGTCGTTTTGAAGGAAAAATGTGTTTTGTGCGACTTAACCTTTTACGCAACGATCATTAATCAAAACCGCGTTGTACGTACTTTGGGGGAAATTTATTGTATTAAAATAGGCAGAAATTACAATGACTTAATACTAAATAGGTACACGTTGTGGTTGAAAGATCGCATAATAGGATCAATTAAAGAAATCATCGTTTTTGCGCTTATTCTTTAGTCGATCAATGAATCAATGATTTGATTCCATTGCAGTAAAAACGTTTTGAATTCAAATATTTTCCAAAAAGTCAGCTTCTAATTCCACTAGTGAAGTAAAGATCGAGTCGATTGAAACGAACCAATGAAATCCAAGTAAAGATGCTCGTGATGATGTTACTATTATCTCTAAATAAAGGTAGGAAAGAGAAATATCAAATCCTAAAATTACAAAAGAATGCTTTCACTTTAGAACAGCTGAAATTATTCTTCATCTATACTTGATCCTAACGAAGATTACCAACCGGCAAATAATAATATTTAAAATTGTGGGATTTTAAAGAAAATCAAATTTCCACATAGTACGGAGAATTAGTGAATTTAACTTCAATTCATTGAACAAATACAGAAGTCTGATTAAGTTTTGGCATTAACAACAAGTATTAAAACTTCGTTTGAGAGGAGGCTTAAAAATATATGCAGTATAACGATGCAGTATGGAAAGAAGGATTAGATGGAAGTTTAGAGTTTTTTAAACAATATAATCAGTAAACTTAGTAGTAGTCTCTACAGGGATCGGTTTTTGAAGTTTTTTTTTCAGTTTATCCAACCTCAGACTAAATATAAGTACGTATAGACATGTAACGTGCACCGTTGTTTTGAAGTCCTCTTAATACAGTGGTTTCCAACCTGTGGGGCGCACCTCCCTAGGGGGGCGCAAGACTGTTGCAATTGGGGCATGCAGCTGTTTCCAAAATATCATTTTCGAATACAAACCAAAAAAGTCGAATAGGTGTCAAAAAAATGAATCAGCAAAATAGGTATACGTAATCCACAATCCTCGCCCCGAATTGAGTATTTATGAAATTAGATTGTTAGAAAATTTAAGGGAGCGCAACAATTTTTTTTAAAGGGGGGCGCAGGTACAAAAAGTTTGGAAACCACTGCCTTAATAGAAGGAGAAGTGCATGAACGGAGCTATCACTTTCACGTAACGCATGGAAAAATAACAAAAACTGCTTCAATTCATCATATGAAAAGCTTAAATTCATGCTTGCGCCTGTCACTGTTAACCTGAAATAGATGAAACATATAACACTTCTATTCGCAAAATTCCACTGGTTACGTGATATTTCATTGGCGCCCTTCATGCTTTCTTTCTAGCATCCAATTTCATTTGTCGGTATAAAGCGAATATGGCGTTACTCGTGTAGGTACTTATATTTGTCAGAGCTTCCGTCCTTTCTTGTTGGCGATTATTCTAATAAAAAAAAAGTTTTTAGAAGAAATGAGAAAGCTTAAATTTGCGTTGAATACTGTACAGAGTGGGCCATTTTCGACACTTTTAAAGGGAAACTCTTTCATCCAATTGAGATAGGGAAAAACTGATGTCGGTATCTGAGGCTCATTTTTAATGAGAAACACAATGGCGAAAACCGCATGGCAATATCCATTGTAGTGTCGGAGATACAGGGTGATTTTCGAATATCTGCATTTTAGAAAAATGTCTGTAAATTGTTTTCTGTTGAAAATTTTCAATTTCTGCAAAAACATTGCTTCAGCACTTCTTTACATAGACTCCAATGCCGTTTTCAAAAAGAGTATACGGGGTCACGTCAAAAAGTAATCGTACAAAACTTACTTTTTTTAAATAGAACGCTCTGCATATTTTTATCTATTTTATTTCTCTCATAAATACTCATTTCAAAAATATAACACACTTTATGCTTTACTTTATTTTTTTTAAGCATCTAAAATTTTTGCGTGCGATTATAAAAGGCGCATTCTGAATATGTCGCCCTTGAACGGCGTAGGCATAGCTTTATCATTCAGTTTAATGAGCAACGCAATAGAGATAACCACATATATTTATCTATTATAGTTTCAAAGATACAGGGTGATTCTGTAAAATCTGCATTTTTATTCAAAGCATATTAAAAATAAAACAAAGCAACAACAACAAACTAATTCTAACAGAAAACTTAAGAAGAAACGTATTTACAAATGTTCGAAATGTCGACCAGCTTCGCTGATGCACAGGCGGCACCTTTTCTGTCTTTTAAAATCGCACACAAAAATTTAAGATGTTAAAAAAATAAAAAAATAAAGTAAAGCATAGTTATATTTTTGTAATGGGTATTTATGAGAGAAATAAAATAGATAAAAATATACAGGGCGTTCTATTTAAAAAAAGTAAGTTTGGTACGATTACTTTTTGACGTAACCACGGAGTCAACGTATACTCATTTTGAAAACGGCATTGGAGTCTACGTAAAAAAGTGCTGAAGCAATGTTTTCAGAAATTGAAAATTTCAACAAGAAACAATTTACAGAAATTTTTCTAAAATGCAGATATTCGAAAATCATCCTGTATCTCCGACACTACATGCGGTTTTCGCCATTGTGTTTGTCATTAAAAATGAGCCTCAGACACTGACATCAGTTTTTGCCTATCTAAATTGGATGAAGGAGTTTCCTTTAAAAGTGTCGAAAATGATCCACTCTGTACAACTAAATTCTGTTTATTTGGGAGTAGTTTTGATGTATGAATATATTTTAAAAAGGCGAGCAAAAAAATAAAAACAAGGAACAATGTCATTCACAACTATCAAGGACAAATTGAAGAGCGGATCTTTTTTTTGAAAAATCGTTCATTTACAACAAAATGCGTATTTAGAACAAACTTAGAACTCAATCTTGTTCAAATGATCAAAAGTTTTTCTCTGGATCTACTGAATTGATGTCATAGATTGTACGCCCTAAACTCTAATGGGAATCCTTATAGTTACAAGAATCAATTTCATGAGATTTGGTAGAATTTTTTTTTTGTTGCCTAAGCTTAGCCGGAGCAGTATATTCTTCTGTTAAAAACATCAAAATATTTGACAACCAAATTTCACACGTTCATACTAAATATTACGAGAACGTGACAGTACAGTAGTCTACATGGAAGTATTTAAAGCACATAGTGCTTAGATTTATTTTTTCCAGCTTGTTTACTATATATTTTCAGAAAGCAAAAAAAAATCTCTAATCAATGAAGTCATAGCCAACTATGGTTTCTATTTAAAAAAATGCATGTTTGGTCTGTAACTCAAAAACGAATTAAGCTAGAATAAATTCGAGTACCCCATTGAATTGCATATATAAAAATGCACAAAAAATGTTTTGGTTAAAATACAAAATATTCACAAACAAAAAAGTTATGAAGCTTTAAAGAAAACGGCATAAAACGTAAATAACTCTGTATTTCCCAAACGAGTCAAAATATCGAAGTGCTGTTTGACCATTGAATTTGTCTCAAAAATCGGGTCCCGACCACAGTTTTTCTCTATCAATTCGCGAAATACCTGAAACCCCCCAATTACATCGAAAATAGGACACACTGTACATACAACAAATGATTCGATTCTTATACACTTACAAAAAAAAATAAAAATTAAAAAAAACAATTAACTAAACTTTAACTTTTCCCTTCTTATCAACACTTCTTTAATTCAATCTTCTCTCTCCTCTATTTCTTCTAGTATCACTCTTCGCCCCTTATCTTCCATTTAGAGTTTCCCACATTTATGTTACCATGTTCTATGTTTTCCCATCCTTCTCCGCACATTCTGCGATATGTATTCTCTGAATCGTGCAATTATTTTTTTGTTCTGTATTCTCTTTCACTTTTTAGATATACCTCCAACTGTTCGGTAATAATTTCTTTGTATCTTTCTTTGTACTTTCCTTCTTTTATTTTTGCCCTTCTTTCCTGCATTTGCGTATCTTTTTTTCTTCTTATTAATTCCTCTTGTATGTCTTTTCCATTCATTCTTATTCTCGTCACCTCTTCTCTCTAAACCCTCCTCTTTCATAAATACCTTCTTATTTCTTCTTGTCCATACATTATCCTTTGTTTTTGACCTCTTTCCAACATTCATACAATATTGAATTTGTATTATATATATATATAATTCTGCATAGAAGGAGATCTCAAGTAGCTGCTTATATGAAATGGAATGAGGGAAACAATGAAGACACCCAACTTCTTCTTATTCTTACGCAAATATTTTCTTACTTACCGCGACGAATAACTTTATGAATGGGTTATGAAAATTTTGACAGTGTGCTTCATGAAAACTAAGATGAATATCACGCCGCTATATTACTTGTCCGTTCACCACTAGAAGTATAGTGTAAGAATAATGTTCATCCAACACCAGGGTATCATGTTGCAAGAATTTGCTATCCATCTCGAATAAGAGCTATTATTCGGTGTCGGATGTTTTGGAACCCCCGTTTTGACACTTTACACACCTAAAGCTTTTGGTACAAGGATGGTTCGGCGATATGACATTTTGGCGCTGATATACCGGCTGATTTTTTTTATTTTAAGGAAACAGTTTTATAGACCATCTTCTCCTTCTCGTGCGCTGCTCGTATATCAAGCGTTGTTGGCGGTCACTATGTTAATCATTTGGTGATATGCATCACGGTCTGTAGCAATTCTAGACCATATATATTTATAAATAGCATGTTAAACTATATAGGGTTAAACATAACTCAAAATAATATTGACGTATCCCAAAGTAACTAGAGTCCAGTTTTGTTCAAATGACACTCTGTATATTTTTTAGTAGAATCTTTTTTTCTTCATATAACAACAGAATAAAATTATACAGTTTTATTATAAATTTATTTTGTTGTGTGGAGAAAAAAATGCTTTACAAAAATTCATCAAAAAATATATAGGGTGTCTATCGTAACTTTGGCATACATCAAAATATAATTCTGACTTATATACTTCATCCAATGCGGTTTAATACGTCATTCACAAATATACCGGGTGTTGATTCGGCCGCTAGGTAATACCATGTGAATGTAAAATTTTGTGGATGCAATTTCCTGTTCCCCTAATTGTTTTTGGGCTAAAACATAAGAGTACAAAATTGTTCAAAACTAAAAATGTGGTATTTTTCTGCGATCAAAATTCTACTGTAAGAAAGAAAATGAAAACATATTTCAAAGTGCCATCAATTAGTAGACATCATAATTAAAAAACTAATATTTAAATATTTTTTTGGAAAATTGCAAAATAAAAAAAAACCTACTGAATTTGTAGTTCTAATAGTCAGTATTTCTTTCTAATGCAATTCAAAATCTTCATTTTTTTTATTTCAGTAATAATTTTCACTTTCACGTTATACTTTTTTTTAAACGGTATTTTTAATCCCATTATTAAGTTTACACATGTACTTACATTTTGGTAAAAAGACAGTTGCCTCATAATTTTATGTAATTTTTAAAAACAACTCCAAACTGTTATATGTCAGCCCTTAATTGGAAAAGAAATAAAGACGGAGAACTATTTGACTGCCTTTCCGTCTTGATTTATACGAACATAAATGATGACGCAACTGATATCTTTCCTGAATACGAGTATAGATACATCAAATGTTTATATCTAAAATAACTGACTTATTTAAATTCAAAATATCTTTAGTTAGAAGGGTCTGTACATTTTTCGAAAATGTACCCTGAAACAAGATGAAGTGTGTGTATTTCGAGTTCAATATATTCGTGTCGTTTACCCATTAGGAGCTGATGTATCCCATTGCAACTGCAAAGTGCTTTACTTAACAGAAACGAAGATCGTTTGTTATCGTGTCAAAGAAATCATGCTTCTTTACATGCGAAAAAGCATTTATCTTACATTCGTTGACGACTCCGTCTTGTGGAACAAGCCAATTTAACTTCAGCGATTACATTGATGTCATTTTTCGCGCGTGAAATCCTGGACGTCCGATTGAATCCGAACTAATTATGAACTTAATTACATCGTCAATTACAAGATTGCAAAATTACACGGGTTAGTTCACAAGTTTGTAAGTGACAAACTGGCGTAAGGCGTTTGTTGTGGTTTATAAGGAGTGGCACTGTCTAAATCTTCCACTAGGTCCTTGCCATTAATTAATCGCAGTAACATTAATTACCAATTACAAACCCAGAAAAGATACGACTTTTTTTAATTTTTTGCGCTCTTAAGAACCGATTAGGAGATTACAACAAGAAAAAGGTAATAATTAAAATGTGTTTTTAAAAAGGAAAATATCCTGCGGTAATTAGTAATAATTCTCTTCGCGGCGTTTTATTACTTTTTATATTAAAATCTCTCGTCGAGTAAACGCTTTCGTGTTACATTCATTTTTATATTTTACGAACTAATTACTATTGTGGTAGTAAATTGAAATCGCCGAAGTGTTGCTAATTCCGAGTTAAATGAAGCACTCGTTGAATGGAAAATGAAATTAAAATAGGGAATCTGCAGCGCATAAATATCCACTACTACTGCAAATTTGTTCCAAAATTGCTGCTGTTGATTCTCATTTACTCAGATGAAGCAGAGGTACGTGATAGTTTTTAAATCAGCTTTCGAATTTTCCCATAACAACACCCAACGCTTAACCTTAACCTGGAAAAGAAAAGTTTTCTTCTTTCAGCGTCATTAAAATTCTAAACACGTTTTCACCGCACTCATCAGTTACAGAATATTTTAAGGAAATATACGATTACGTAAATATTCTTTTTTTTTGACCGAATATCTTGAAACAAAGTTTTTGGTGATAATTAACAAATTCTAAAAGAAACCAAGGGCCACTGTTCACATCGACGAACTGAAAATAAAATATTGTATATAAAGAACGACAATGAAAAGGTAACGTCGTATCTGGTTTCACGTTTCAAAGCAGAAAAAGAAAAAATAAACTAGAAGTTACTGAAGCCCATTTAATTCTTTTAAAAGGTGATGATACAAACGCTACTCATTGTACATACATTTTACGTCGTTCTTTATTTATTTATCTGGGAAAGGAAGACTACGGGAATTCGGCATTGAGGTTACCTCTAACTAATTGAAAATTTGCAATTTAATTGAAACGTGTCGGTAATTAACGATTAATTTCGTACAGTTTCCACGCATCGTATTTAAACGGGGTTGTATGATGTAATAATTATTTCGTCACGCTTTTCTATTATTTTTTTTAATCGACAAAGGAAAATTTGTTTGCGGGTCCTTCACTTGGCGTTGATAATTGTTTCCCGTTCTTAATGGCGTTGTATAACTAACGCTTTTTCCCCATATGATTTTGAAGTGTTTTTTGCAGTAATGTTGGTTAAAGAGCAGAGGAAGATTAGGTACACGAAAAGGAAGTGCTGAAAGCAGAATTGAGGCGTGTCACTTCCTAGTGTTCACTGTATATATATATATATATATATATTTGTATAATATCTTTGGGTTTAAACACGTGTAATAAATATATTTTTATTACAAACATGTTTACACGTGAAAAAATAAGCATTATATATATATATATATATATATATATATATATATAAAGTAAGTACTAAATTTTTATTTCCTGAATAAAAGACATTTTGAAAATTTAAATCAGCGCATCTAATAGTGTTTGTGACGTCACAATTTAAGATATGTCACCGATATACATTTTAATGGAACACCATATATTTTTGGAGTTTACATTTATATTCTATTGCAAAATTATGATACTTATATATTAGGTAATCAACAGTTTTGAAGACATATTCACTAAAACCATTATTCTTGAAAATAAAATTTAAATAATCGAATTCCTGCTAACTGAACAAACTGGTAGCCAGTGATTGTTGCAAAATCGCAAAACAGCACCTACATCCCGTGTTTTATTGATGCTCATCAATGTACATCTTAATAGTTTTGGAGTGGGGGGTACCAAATTTTTTTTTAAATGGTCATCTACCTCGAAAAAAATTCTATTGAGACTACTAATGTTCAGAGTAATGGCAGTGAAAACCGTTGTTTTCTAAAGTTGATAGTGTTTGTAGAATAAAATTTAAAATTAATAAACGATCCGAAGCAGTATGCGAACATCTCGATGAACCAAGCCGAAGCTGACCTATCCTCTTAAGGTAAGGTGGAAGGTAATGCCTAATTGTATGTTTACTCTTGCCATCATCACCTTGTTACCTTACGTTACGTAAGAGGTTAGGGCAGCTTCGACTTTGATTCTAGAACGCTTCGGATCACTGCTTCTTGTCGTTTGAATTGTTATTAATACAAAAACTATTAACTTTAGAAAAACATTTTCACTGCCAACCTGAACATCAGTAATCTCAATAATGAAAATTGGAGTTAGAGATAGCCAGTGAAAAAAAGAAATTGGTCACCTCCCTAAAACTATAATTAACAGTTTCATTGGGGTTTCAGGGCTCTTTTGATTCTTGACTTTAGCCAAAATTTTCTGTTTGTTTCTCTGTCAAGTGTTGTTTGTGTTTGGGTTCGTCAAACTTACAGGTACAGTGGGTTTTTTGCTTCTCTAGGCGTTTCTCTTTCACCACTATTCACGTTTCCGTTGGTGTTTCTGTTTATATTTTTGGAATTTAAATTTTGCTTACTTGGAAGACGACGTTTTGAGTGTTGCACTAACTAAACCACCGTTAGAGCGTAAGGCTAGATATTTTATTTTGCGCTTTTGCCGAGCTTTTGCTTTTGCTGGCAGAAAAATTTTAACGTGTTTTCCCTGATGGTTAGTTAAGACCCGAGACACCGAGGAGTTATTAGATGGCAGTACTTCTTACGAGTTAATTCTTTTATTGTCCGCTTGGAATAAGCGTGTCTTTATGTGATAATATAGCAGATATTTTCTCGTCGAACACGGATTGTTAGTATTTACTCTCTGAGAAAAGGAAGGTTCCTATTTTAAATTTGCTCAAATTGGAGTTCAGTAATTGACTTTGTAATAATCCTTCGATGTAGGTTGATAGTTTTGAATCGACAAAGTTCAACCGCCGAGAAGATGATTCACGAAGTTTTATAAACCGTGAGTACATCGATGTTGCACATCAAAATAAAAGAAAATAGATACTCACTAAAGTGTTTATTCCACGTGGTTTTCTTGTCTGATTGAGATGTCCTTGTGATTTACCGCTGTTTAAGTCTTATTGGAAAACTGGTAGTTTATCTGATCTTTGATGAAGGTACCGTTACTACTTAGGGTGTTCAAATTTATTAACGGTAATCTATGTGTCATTAGAAACACCGATTTTAAATTATATTCGCTTGTAGATAATACAAGAATCACATCGAACTTACGCTTTAGGCTTTTGAGTGTCAGCTGGGAATTCCTCAACCTCTACGTTTTGCCCTAGTAATTATTTTTACTCACTATAGAGCCATAGCTTAAGGTGTTGGTATTGGTCATTAGTAAAAGATATACTTTAGCCGGGTGGACAAGATCTTCTGTTGCTTAATGTCATTATGCTAACAAACTACAATCTCGGAAGTTTGGGATTCATCAGTGAAATATTTAATCATCGTGTTATTAAAAATACCTTACTACAAATGTCATCCTTAAGGTATGAGCATAGCCTCACCCTTAATAAAGGTGTTAATGAATGGCAAGCCAAGAATGAGTCTTGGTGCTGCAGTAGAATATGCCCGCATCTCTAAAGATTTGTAAACAAAAAAGGTTCTGAAGAGATTGCAGCTCCTTTGGAAAATTGATTGCTCGACTTTCTTCAATCGTACACATAAAAGAAACTGCCGGATATATCCAACGCTTTCTCTCTCTCTCTTTCTCTCTCTCTCTCTCTCTTTCTCTCTCTCATTTCCTTTCTACCTGCCGTACTTCTACTGTTGTCTTGGAAAGATTTTCTTGTAAACTTCTTCATCTGGTCCAGCCATCGTTTTGGAGAACGTCCTCTAGGCCGCGTTGCCTCTACTTTTCCTTGGACCATACGTTTTTCGAGGTTATCATCTTTCCTCTTACTGACATGTCTAAAATACTTTAGAATCAGTTGTTTGATTTTAGTTGACAATCTGGCTTGGATGTTAAGTTCTTCGAGTATGGATGCGTTGGTTTGGCGCCTGTCAAGGGAATCCTCAGTAGTCTTCTTCAGACTCACATTTCAAACGCATCCAACTTGGCGATGTCTGTGGCTTTTAAGGCCCAACATTCTGCTGCATATAACGCAATTGGAAAAACGACGGCATTTACTAATTGGCATTTTGTTGTGGTTGTTATATGCCGATCTTTCCAAATTTTGTTAAGTTTGGTCATAGCCGTTTTCCTTCTTCTGATTTCTTGACTTGATCCGCCATTTCTGCTGATGTGAGCACCTAGATAGGTTATTTCTTCTACGTTCTCCATGTCTTGAATACTAGGCAATTTTTCCATGCTTTGCGTGCGATCTATTAGCATAAGTTTCGTTTTCTGACGATTCAGTTGTAGACCAAACTCTAAACTCACTCTCTCTACTCGCTCAATAAGACATTTTCTCCTCATCTTTGGCGATGAGTTTGGTGTCATCAGCGTAGCGGAGATTATCTGTCCTTCTGCCACCTATGATAACTCCTCCTTCCCAGCCGTCCAAGGCTTTCCTTATGATATATTCTCCATATACGTTAAACAACAAGGGTGACAGGATACAACCCTGTCGTACACCACGTTCCACGTTGAAAGGTTCAGAGGTTCTTTCATCCACCTTTATAAGTGTTATGTTTTTGTTGTATAATTCTTTTAGTAGGTGAATCAGATGTTGTGGAGTCCCCATCTGCGACAGGACATCCCATTGTCGGCTTTGTGAACTTTGCCATTCTAAAAAGTTTCTAACTCTGTAACAAGATCCTGAGCATGATCTTGCTTGGATGAGAGATCAATGCAGCGGTATGAGGGTAGAGGTGCACCAGTCGGTTGGCCACTGTCCTGTCTGCTAGACCCTGTTACAAATTTTCCACAATAGATCAATACCTTTCGCGGGGAGGTGCTTAAGCATTTCTGCATTTATGTCATCTTCTCCTGGACTCCTATTGTTTTTTAGATGTCGAATCGCATGTTCTACTTCACTTCTTAAGATGTAGGGCTCGTGTTGTATGTCCTTGATTGAGATCGAAGTTTTGGGCTGTTCAGGTTCTGCTTCTTTGAATAGATTTATACAGTGTTGTCGCCAAACTTGGATGACGTTTTCTATTTCAGTTACCACTGTTCCATTCTCGTTCTCTATCGACCACGTTTTGGGTCTGAATTCTCTTGTGATCAAAGGTTTACCGAGGTGAAAACACCCCGTCTTCTCCATAAACCACTTAATTATATTCAGTACACGCTTGACCATGGTGTTGTCTATACAGTCTATACGCTTATTCTAGGTAAGCTGTTAACATGGACACTCGAGAACTCAACATAATTGGGTCGCGTTAAGACTGCCAACAGTTAACCGAAGAGCCTTGTTTTGTCTGTCTTCTTTATCTTTTGGGTAGTCAACATACACATAAAATATTGAAATTGTTAATGTAACACAGGTACAATATCACTGCAAATTTACAAATAAAAAAGAATCTAATTTATTACAGCCCTTGGCTAATGACTGTTCATGTTGTTGGTTTTAAGTTTCTCTTAATCAGATTTTAAAAAAGCGTTGTTTTTGGGATTGATGCTGTGATCTCTGCGAAGTAGAAGTCTTATTGTCATTACAAAAATCTCATTAGCGATGCAATTCAAACCCTCGCTGAGAAATTTAAACTGAGCATAATCTAGGAAGATTATGGATTCTGAGGAATCTCTGAAACCAAGTTATAGGATTGAGAAAGTTTTTTTCGATCTCGAGAAGTAAGAGAAGGGTAAAACCGCAAGAAGAAAAGAACTACAATAATTAGTTTTTATTAACAGGGGATGAGTAACATAAACTCAAGCTATATATGTGTTAAAATTTTCAATTTTGTGATTTATGTAAACTGCTATTCTAAAACGAATGTTTATAAAGTGATAATAATCAAGATTGTGACTCATACACAGTTCTTATGATAATGATGCCGGAAATTGGAAGAAATTAAAAATAGACGATGTCTTGCCATATCGCATTTAGGAAAGAGTTACTTTGTGTAATTGACATGTAACAGTTGTCCTGGAGTAGATAGGTTAAGTCGTGACGTAAATGTCATCTTTTGTGAATCCGAGTATACATAGAAAGTTTACATTTTAAAAGTTTTTATTATTCATATCCATGTTACTTCTAAGCACGTGCTGAATAAAAAAATTAAAAGTTGAAACTGCGCAATGTTTGAAAAAAGGTATTAATATATTAAAAGTTCATCTCAGCATTGAAAATTAGGAATTTATTTAAAACGAATCAGGTAATTTCTAAAGCACCTGTTACACTTAATTTTATAATTTTTGCATAGTTTTGTATAAAGGTTTTTTTACTAATCAATCTATTACTTGTTTTTATATAATAAGATTTAAAATTGATGTCATTACTATTTTTAAATTATTTTGATTTTTGTCTTTAAGTTGGTATTCGGAGGGCTCATCGAATACAGAAAAAACTATTTGGAGGATGAAAGGTAAATAAAAATCTGTAATTTTATCAGAATTTTATTTCATATTATAGAATTATTTTGTGAACAAAGAATAACAGCAGTAACTGTTAGAAATCTATCTTCAGCTATTTTGTGTTGAATATATACAGAGCACTCATTTTTTTAATAAATTAGATTATAAAAAGCGTTAAGATAACAGAATATTTACCTATAGACAATGTTTTTAGGTTAGCCAAAGTCTGTGCTTTTTTTGTAAAATATATCAAAACCTTATATACAAAATATATCTCAAGGCTGGGCTTTATTTTTTTTGCCGGGCGTACACATGGAACTTTAATGTGTTTGAAACTCGAAAATTGTTTATAAAAAGAAATTTCTGAGGTCTAAAAGTATAAAGAGAAGTTCGACATATTTAATTTTTTATTTGATGATGTTTTTCAAAAATTTTAATATGTATAGAGGGTGACAGTCGAAAGTTATACAAATGACCGTTACTTTTGACGTATAAATTGAACACTCTAAATTCAAAATGGCAAAAATGCATAGTGTTTCATTTACAAAACAAATCGCATTTATGGAATACAAAAATCGGTATTGGCGTGTAGCAAAATATTAAAAATAGAAAGATTGTGCTTAAATCTTAAAGTTTGATTGAAAAAAATTGTAACGCCTGGCTTATTAATCAAATATGCGATATTTAAACATTTTGAGAGAGCGATTGAAACTTTAATACCTTATTTTCGACAACGAATGGAAATTCGTATTTATATTTATGCCTTAATGTAAATTTAATGAATTAATTTCGCCATCGCAACCACGTCTAAAAATAGAACAAATCGATTTGTTTATTTATAAATGCAATTTATTTCTTGTTCAGTTTTAATGAAAATTTTCACAATAAATTGAACTCTTGATACATAAATTATGGAGATTGCGCTCATAATGTTCTATATCTCTTTATGGGAATACGATTTCAAAACTCAATTATTGCAAGTTGCAACGAGTTGATACTAAGTTTTTGTGATGTAATTATACCTTGTTTTTGATTAAATTGAACCTTTTTGGATAGAAGAGATTTTTGTTGTTAGGTCGTCTTTGGGTGTGGTTGTGTAATTTTAAAGAGAACCGTTTCTTTGATGTCTTCGTAAGGAAGTTTCATTTAAAATTATCTTGAATTTGGTGCCATTACCCTACTTTGATTTTACATATATATACAAATGTTGTTTGTCAAAAGCGCTCGTATCTTTATGAAAAATTACTTTTATCCCGACTTTTATTTATTAATCTTCCCCTTTTTACATATTGGATTTTGATAAATGAGTTTATTTTGAAAGCGTTTCAATGTTGAACCGTTCCGTAAAACTGAAGCTTCGTTAGTATTTCGTCTCATTTCATTAAACTATAGATAGTGCATTAAAGAAGGGGTTCGTGCATGAAGGGATTTTGCAGATTTATAAGATGTAAAATACACAAGCGTCCCCTAGGATTAATATGATTGGATTACTACAAAGTCTGGCCTATGTTTGCTGTCTGTCTCTTACGCCTGACCTAACTTAGCCTTTGCATACTGCCCTAAAACGCAAATTCAGATAATTTCGTTGGATCGCGTCCAAAACTTCGACCGTTCTATAAAAGGGAGCGAATTAAAAATCCGCACTTTTTTATTTTTCTTTCAATAACTTATACGTATTTAATATTTTAATAATATTTATCTTTTGAAATTTTGTATTGACATTTTGACATAAAAACTTCTGGAAGCGTTTTCTAGATAATTAAATTCGGAACCCTCGGGCGCATTTCAATTTCAACACAATTTCTACGTTTTGCTCTTTTCTCGTGTTCCTTGTACTTCATTTATTTTGTGATGGAATTAGGCGATATTGTGAAAATATAAAGCTCGATTGGCTTCATCAATTCTTATTTACGATAATAATAATAATGCTTAAAAGCTTTGGTCAAGACGCTTTACAAATAATATTTAATTTGAAATTACCTCCTTGTAGTTTTATAGATTTGGCTCTTCTTTTTTCAGTTTCTATTTTAAAATTTTTTTGTTTATGTTGTTAGTATTATGAGCATAGATAGCGTTTGCATGTACACGAACTAGTTTTGCATGCGCTTTCATAACGTTTCGTGGGGCGGTTTCACTATGAAAGTAATTAAACTTTGGGAAATATAATCCCGAAGGGGTCTTACAAGTGACTTTACTCTCCTTACCTTAACTAAAGCCAAACCTCATTGTGGGGATTTCCTATTACGAACTAAAATTGCCCATCGCCTTTTAAAATTATTTAAGGAAACTTTAAACTTTACAATTTTGCAAACGAAAAATTGTAAGATTAAATTTAAATCAAATTTTCATTTTTAAAACTTGTATCTTTAAAATTGGAACGAAAAAATATACGATTAAATAGGGTATTTGAACACGAATTAATTTGAAATCCGCAAACATAGGGCTTTACTTGTACTTCGGATTTAAATTGTTAGATAGGGATAGTTTTAATTTTGATTCAAGAATTTAATTCTAAATCCTCGATTGGAAATGGTGTTTCCGTAAACAATCGGAAATGTTTTGCTACAGATTTACTACGGTTTGAATTTGAAAAATATGTTTCTATTAATACCGCCAAATTTTACATTCGTGCAACTCACTGTATCTAACAATCACAATTGTATTGTAAAAATGACATTGTAATGAGTGAAAATAGTTATTTGTGTAACTAGTACAACAAATATGCTTTTTGCACATGTTGCACACGACAATTTTTCTATGATCGAAAAAATAAAAAATAATAAAATAAAAAAAAGCTACTTTTTACACTAGTGCAAAAAATAATTTTCTGATTGCACTAATAAATTACTTTTTGCACGAATGCAAAAAAAATGAAACTTTTTGCACAGTAATTGCTGCAAAAAGTAGTCACTTTTTGCACGAACGTAGAAAAAAATATATGTTTGCATATTTCTTTCTTTTTTTACTGTACTAGACCGAAGCCTCCTATTTTTGTTTCTATCTACCTACACGGAGTTAGGAAGGAATGTTGTAACGTCTATAATAATCAATGAGTGTAAAAAAGAGTCGGAACTTTTTAATCTGAGAAGTAACGGCAAAGCACTCTTTTCCACAATTCTGAATTTTTGTTCTTGTTTAGTTAAAGACCGACTAGCATAAGCGATAATGTCTTTACCATCAAAATTAGTTTGAGATCAAATTCCTACATGATCAGAATTTTTCGCTCTGGCTTCGGTTTTTGAATAAAAAGCAAGGTAATTAGAACAGATCGAAACTGGTTCTGCTATTAAGTGATCTTTTAGCGAAACAAAATTTTTAGTTAGAATATTCTTGTCTTGTCAGTTTTCTCAAACGTTGGCATTAAATAGTATTATTCTGAATATAACGTCTCTAAAAGCTGGTCAACTTTTATTCTATGCTTTATAATGAAATAGAGGCCGCGCGCTCTAAAAACTACTTACCTACGTCAAGGATGACGTTCTGCGCACAATCGAAAATTAGTATAGTTAAAGAATACATAACCTTGTTAATGAGTTACCGCAGTCAAGCGTTTCAATCGTTGAGTTGTTCTGATATATAGATATTGATATTCAAGTAGTTTTTACTGTTCTGTTTAGAACTATTCGCACCTGTTTTTTTAATGTACCCGGCACCAAATCATTTATATTTTATTCAGTTTTATCTAGGCACTGGAATGATTTTGTCATATCTTTCTCATTTTTCGTTGGGGACTTATATGTATTAAAAAAAAGGGGCCTCAAAATGCTTGAAAAAGTGAAATAAATCACACTGTGTATTAAATATACAAATTCGTGACCGCGTGTTCCGGCCCGGTATTAAAGTGTTCAACTAGAAAAAAATAAATTTTATATTATGGTTAGATTTTTACATGAACATTTGGATATTATTTCAGAAATTGATTTGAAATCTAATTAAATCTAACATTTCTATTGTTATATTGTTATGATTAAAATAAAAAAAAAAACTATTTTGGATTATAAAATGGAAAAGATGAATTTGGAGGTAACCATGCAAACTGAAAATCGTCGGGCAGAATTGGATGTAAATGTAGAAATTAGCGACCCAAAATGTTCACTAGAAAAATTATTAGACCTTCACAAGAACTATTATTTCAAAAATTATTTGAAAAATTAAATAACATGCAAACAAATATGTGAATGGTATGGTGAAGAAAATGACTACGAAGGAAGATTTAAAAACGTACAAACAAATATGAAGGAAGATTTAAAAAGTGATATGGAAAATATGGAAAACAACGACAAGGAATATGAAAAAGAATTAGAACTGTATTATGAAGAAAATTTAGATTGTAGGACAGGTTTAAAAAGTACAGTCAGAAATAGAGAAACTTCTGATGAGGAAAATGACGTATAAATTAGCAAAGAAGGAAGAGTTACGTTCAAAGTTAAATTGGAGATACACTGGAAATTAAGGAACAAATTATTTACAAAAATGTTAGAGGAAAATAAAAAAAAAAGAGAAGATGAAGACAATAAAGGGAGGATACGAGTAGCGTTTGTTTCAAGTACATTAAGAAAAGATAAGACAAGAACCCACATACAAACTTTTCCGACTGGAAGAATTAAGAACAAGTAAATTAAGTAAAGGTACGAGCGAATTTAAAATTAACACAGAACATAGGTTCTATCAAATAAAGAATAAAGTTGAAAATAAAGTTAAAATGAAGAAAAAACGAAATATACAAGAAATAATGATAGAAAATTATAAAGAAATGAAAATGGACGTCGAACCAAGGAATAGAATACCAGCAGCAGAAGTTGACACGAAAAATGGACCACGAATACATAAGTGAGATACCGAAAATGCAACCTGAAACAAACAGGAGTAAGAAATTTAAATATGAAATGGAAATAATAACAAAAGAAGTAACTCAATTGACATTTGAAGTTGAAAGCAACATAAATGAAGAGGTAAAATTCGTTAAGAGCAAGAAAGAGCCAAAGCCAGGAAGGAAAGGAGAATGTCACATAGGTATCAAAATAGGACGAGTGTTTAAGAAGATAAAATTAATGAAGAGAAGGATTACAATTAAACGAGCATGGGAAGAATTAGAAAACAAAAATTGAATCAAATGCAAACTTAAAAACTAAAAAGAAAGGGCAAAGAAAAGGCAAGTAAAACAAGCAGCCTTAGAGAGAAAAATGCAAAGGATATAAAAGCTCATCCACCTCCTGCAAAAAAATATAAAGGGATGGAAAAAAAGAGTTTGGAAAAGGCAATGTAAAATGGCAATGAATAAATTACAAGAATTATAGTAAAGTTTAAGAAGTAGCTATAAAAAAAATGTGAATGAAAACTAGATGTTAAGAAATAGGAATAAGTTGTTTAGGGGATTAAAGAAGAAACAATGATCGATAATCATGGAAGGAAAATAAATTGATAATCAAAGAAGTGTTACAAAGCTTAGATGCAGCAAAGAGAAAAAGAAGATTAAGAAATCGTAAGAATTTGAATTTATAAGAAGTACAAGATGTTCAAAGAAAGGATAGATTAAGATTAATGCAATGGAATTAAAGTTTTTTATGATGAAGGAAGGGGATGTAGTAGAAAAATATGAAGAGGAAAGTTATGAAGTCTAAGGAAATGATGTTTAAAGGTACAGGATTTGGTAAGAAATATTATAAAAGGGGATAAGGAAGAAAAAAGGAATATGAAGTATTATTGGAGAAGCTTGAGAAAGGGAGAGAAAATGATGAAGATTTTAAAAGAATATGAAAGAAGATAGGAAAAATATTTGAAAGCAAGTGACAAAATGAGTATCGTTTGAGGAAGAAAGAATGAATGGTATATTTTTGATTTATTTTAAAAATTTTAATTTTTTTTGGCAAACAATAAAAATTTATAAAATAAAGCGGGGTGAAAATGTTATGATTAAAAATTAAAAAAAAAAACTATTTTGGATTTTAAAATTGAATGGATGAATTTGGAGGTGACCATAGAAACGAAAATGGTCAAAAAAATTAAAGATAAATAAATGTCATTAATATAATATGTGCATTTTAAAATAAAAAAAGTAAAGTGTACCCTAATAAAGTAATATTACGTTAAGCAATTAATTTTACATCACAATATATTAGATTTTAATGACGTCCACGAAATCATTTCTGGTACTCGACTAGGTTGGTTAATCATGCTGATGACACTAGTATACTAGTAAAATCAGATAGTCTGATGAATGAGTGCAAACTTGCATAAATTTCATAAATATAAAACAAACCATATGTACCGGGTGGCCAACTAAGAATGGACGCCGAATATATCTCGGGAATTATAAATCTGACAATATTGAAAAAAAATATTTAATAAGTAAATCTACTATGTGAAATCGCGGGAAATTATTTTCAAGTTTGTAAGATGGCCGCTAGGGGGCTAAACTGTTATGGCCGATCATAAAATTGGCTCTTTCTTCAAAAATATGCAAATATAAATATATTTTAAATATTGCCGTAGTAAAGACTGCAAAATTTCAGATTTTTTTGTTTAGGGTATTTTACTCTGTCTTAGAAAATGTAGTGGTGGGGAACGTCAAACATGTTTTTATTTAAATGCAAATAACTCCGGTATAAGTTAACGGAATTGAACAAACTAGGTATCGTTTAAAAAGAGCTCTTCTTAATAATATGCAGTATAAAGATAGTCCGAATAAATTTTGACGATGATAGCTAGAGGGCGCTGTTTAACATTACAACAATTATTGCGCATTATCATGAGATTTTTAAATAGCACCCTATGTATCTTTTACACAGTTAAATAGAGGACAAAATTATTAAACAGTCGGCGCAAACCGCAACTTCCTATCTTTTTTCAAACCGAAGATATCAATAAAACAAATGTTTGACCGCTGACTATGCAACATCTATTACATATTTTACGTAGAAAATGAATTTAAATTAATTGAAACCATTTAATTAATGCCGCCCTAAATGTTCAAACAGTCGTTCATCGTTTTCGATGCACTTAAGCATCTAAAACCGACAATGTATGCAAAAGAAGAGAATAAAATGGTAAATAATAAGCAGTTCTTAGCGAAGGCACCCGTCATAAAATTAGTAGGCTGTGAAACAAAATTGAAGCAATACGTCAAAATATTGGAACAATTGAATTTCATGTCAATATCATTTAGTTGCTATTTTTCAAAGCTTGTTTTAGATTTTGTTATTGCGTGTTATTGTTTGTGTTACGTCACTGTAGTTTGTTAGTTTTTCTTGTCGTTTTTGTGTTACGTTAGTGTTGTTAGTATTAGTATTAGATAGTGTTAGTGCTGTGCTGTTAAGTGTTACAAAATGCTTTATACCAACAAAGAGTTATTTGACATGATAGGTGTTTATTTTGAATGCATGAGAAATGCTACAGTTGCTGAAAGGGTATATGCGCAGCAATATCCCGATAGACGGCACCCGAGTAAAAAGTTTTTCTGCGAGTTATCCATCGTTTACAAACAACTGGAAGCGTCCATGTTCCCGTATACCGTAGACAACACAGGAGACGTACCGAAGAGAACATTATTAATGTTTTAGCTTATGTGCAGTTTAATCCACACCTAAGTACTAGAAGTATTGCACAGGATCTGGGAGTAACTCGATCTACCGTTCAAAACATTCTCAAAGAGCACAGGTAAGCGAATCTTCAATGTTGAAACTCTACTGTAAACTTACAAAGGTTTACTTAATACTTATCCTACTGTTGAATCAGTAGTGATCATCTTACATCTTTCAGGTTACATCCATATCACTTAGTCCTGCATCAGGCATTGACTGCTGCAGATTTTGATCGAAGACTAGACCATTGCCACTGGCTCTTGGGTATGATGGCAGACGATCCCCAAATTCTATCACGTATATTGTGGACAGATGAGGCCACCTTTCATAGTAATGGCAGTGTAAATGTCCATAATATGCACTATTGGTCAAAACGAATCCGCACTGGATGCAAGAAGTTCAGCACCAAGGTCGTTGGTCTGTAAATTGTTGGGCAGGGATTCTAGAAGGGCAAATTATCTGTCCATTTTTTTTAATAACCAACTAAATGGCCACAATTACCTACAGTTTTTAACAGAGCAATTGCCGATTCTGTTAGAGGAAGTGCCCCTAGAAATTCGAAGACGAATGCTGTTCCAGCACGATGGCTGTTCAGCCCACTTCGCAGTGAATGTTTGTCAATTTTTAGATGCCAACTACCCTGGTAGATGGATAGGACGGGGCAGCATTTTTCCATGGCCGGCTAGATCACCGGATTTAACATGCCTGGATTTTTATTTATAGGGTCGAGTAAAAGATATAGTCTTTGCAACCGGACCCACTACACCTGATAACATGATTGGACGAATAAGGAACTGTATGCAAACTATTTCAGTAGCTGAACTAGAGAGTGCAGCATGGTCTACGCGGGAAAAGATGCTTAAGTGCATCGAAAACGATGGACGGCAGTTTGAACATTTAGGACGGCATTAATTAAATTGTTTCAACTAATTTAAATTTGTTTTACGCGTAAAATATGTAAATAGTCAGCGGTCTAACATTTGTTTTATTGATATCTTCGGTTTCAAAAAAGATAGGAATTTGCGGTTTACACCGACTATTTAGCAATTTTGTCCTCTATTTAACTGTGTAAAAGATACATAGGGTGCTATTTAAAAATCACATGATAATGCGCAATAATTGTTGTAATGTTAAACAGCGCCCTCTAGCTATCACGTCAAAATTTATTCGGACTATCTTTATACAGCATATTATTAAGTAAGAAGAGCTGTTTTAAACGAGATCTAGTTTGTTCAATTCTGTTAACTTATACCGAAGTTATTTCCATTTAAATAAAAACTTGTTTGACGTTCCCCCACCACTACATTTTATAAGAGAGTAAAATACTCTAAGCAAAAAAATCAGAAATTTTGCAGTCTTTACTACGGCAATATTTAAAATATGTTTATATTTGCATATTTTTGGAGAAAGAACCAATTATATGATCGGCCATAACAGTTTCGCCGCCTATCGGCCATCTTACAAACTTGAAAATAATTTCCCGCGATTTCTCGTAGCCGATTTACCTATTAAAATTTTTTTTTCAATATTGTCAGATTTATAATTCCCGAGATATAGCCGGCGTCCATTCTTAGTTGGCCGCCCGGTACAATACGAGATCAGCCGATTATACAGGGTGTCCAGAAACTCTCCTGACAAACGAAGACCGGAGATTCCTCAGATAATTTTAAGGCAATTTAACCCAATTCACCTAGTCCAAAAATGCTTCCTAAGGGAGTTAGAGCTCTTTGAAGATGGCGCCTGGTAAAGTAAAAAATTTAAAGATAAACTTTGCGAACTGACAACAATTTGACAATGAAAAGCGTAGGTTTTACTTTTGTTGGCAGTTCAGAGCCAACTAGTGCAAAAAATATAAATTTAACTTTAATGACAAAAAAACAAAAATTTTTAAATCCATTTTTCTAGAAATCGGTGTATCCTAATGAGTTAAAGTAAGAGTACCTTTTAGTACTAGAATACCTGAAAATTTAATAATCTAGTGTCACAAATGCTTAAAAGTTAAAGACAAAAAAGTTATGCGTTAAAATAACCGTTGACCTACCCAAAACGGACACCTATGACCGATACTAGAAATTCGCAATTGATGGAATTAATTCATCTCTGAAGGCTAAACAAGCATACCAGTTTTTGCTTTTCTAAGTAGAAGCGTTCTGGAGGTATTTAAAAAACTATTTACAAGGCGCCATCTTCAAAGAGCTCTAGCTCCCTTAGGAAGCATTTTCGGACTAGGTATTAAATTGTCTTAAAATTATCTGAGGAATCTCCGGTCTTCGTTTGTCAGCAGAGTTTCTGGACACCCTGTATATTTCCAGTGCATAGACTGACACTATTAGAAAATAGTGCTACCATACAACTTGGCTGAATTTATGTCGTTTTATTTAATTTTATTATATGTTTGATTATTGTAAGTTTGACTATGTTCACTGTTTGTTATCAATGTGTACTGGATGTAGATAACAGTATGTATCGCACTCATTGAAACAAATGTATTTGTACATACACAATTGATAGAAAAATTCAAGATTACTTATTTAAAGGAACTCTCGTCATATAGTTAAATTTTGTAAAAACGCACTTAAAGGGAAATTGATGAAGTAGATCGTTTATAAACGCTTGCAGTTTTATCGTTTAAAATTAATTGAGTTCTTTATTTAAAAGATCTGTGCTCTCAATTTCAAACTTTCTTCCAAAGTTATTTATTGGTAATTATTAGTGGGTCAGAATGTTCTAATTAAGTTTTTCCTCATTTACAGTTGATTTATTTAATTTTTTTGTAATAACTTATTGCATAAGATAAGTCTCGTTTAACCGCACCAGGGTCAACAAAATCTTGCATACTTTATTACAAAACCAAAAGTAATCACTCAAACTTTCGGAATACCTGTTATTAATGATGTAAAAAGAGAATATTTTAAACGAAATTGCATTAGCTTTTCAGTGGGACTGTAGAAGAGACGGACAAAAGAGAATTAAAAATATAGCTCCGGTTAAGTATTGAAAACATCTGGGTTCTCTTCGAGTTTAGTTATATCCATCCAACTTACTGTTATTGTTCCTACTAGATCTTAAATTCTTCTACGAAATAAAAATAGAACTTTTTTCAAATTCCACCCTTGCGCGTATTTTAATGTAATTGCAGAAGTGATATTTTTTATTTGGGTAAACGTTTCGGGGATTAATTTGAAAGTGGATTTTTTCTGTGTTTGCCATAAATAACGTATTAAACGAATCCTCTGGAAATCCGCTTCTGATCGGAGTACCATGTGTCGTGTTATAATTTAGGACGATGAGCCTCTAGGGTGTTATGCTTCATGGTGGTTGTTGTCGAGAGCAGCACTTGACACCGGTCTCCGAGCACCCTATTAGCCTATAAAAAACACTCATCTTCGCTATCCTAACCGTCCTTATTAAGTTAACCTCATAAAAATGCTCATCTGGCGTTCTAACAATGTAATTCGGTTAGAAACTATAAGTTTCCTTTTTTATTAAAAAAAAATAAGTAAAAATGTTGGAGATTTACGAGAGCAGTATTCACTTATACATAAACATCTACGCTTATTAAATTTTACCAAAGAGAATAAAAATAAAATTTTTGTTTCGCATATACATAAACAAATCCGCAATTTAGAATTACGTTATTTCTCGAAGGTGTAGCATCTGCATGCTTAGTAAATCGTTCACGTCTTTAAAATCTACTTCGACGTATGTTATAGAATTGAGATAAATTTAAGATAAATAACCCTTAATGTTATGTGCAGAGGTATTTACATAACAATTTTAATGTGCTTCTTTCCATTTGAATATTTATGACTTGCAAATTGAAAACCTAGTGAGCAAAAGAGGGAGAATGAGATGATGTTTTTATTTGAAATTGGTTAGGAGGTTATCGTAGTTATTGAAAACATATATACATATTTGAAGTTTTGCCGAGAATAGTTTCTCTCTCACACAAGAATATTTTATACGTAGTTTCTTTGCAATATTTTACATTTGACTACATGGATATTCATAATGATAACTCGAACCGAACCAGAAACATCATATTAATACAGAAAATCGTAAGTGTATCATTTTTATACGTGTGTTAAAAAAACACCTTCATATTGTTCTTGCTGATTTAGTCCTTTCACTTTTTATTTCCATCACTGACCATCAACTAACCCAACTGATGCAAACAAAAAGTGAATGGACTATAGAAAAAACATAACAGTTTTCTAATAATATTTTGTTACATGAAGTAAGTTTTAGAGCATTATCTTTTTATCGCAAAAATTTCGAATTCTTGCCAACCTAATAAAAAGGATGCCAGTGATAATTGCACTGGCAACTGTTTTATTTGCTTGGCAAGAATTCGATATGTTTGCATTACTTAATTAAAAGCGCATGACATCGAAGCATTTACAGTTGTAGTCAGTCGAGCTTACAGTTTTCTTTAAATTTTATTTTAATTGTTATTCATACGTGTATGTTTTTACGAAATATCGTAAATTCTTATCTCTTAAATTTTTAATATTTAAACTTTCTACTGTAATATTTAAGAATTCCTTACACTTTGGATAAAATCAAGCTTTTACACATGGCCCTTTTTAGTTTTTGTAGAATATTTTGAAAAGAAAATTATTTTTCACAAAAATTGTTTATAAATGAAAAGTCCCTGGTGATTTGTAATTTTACCGGCTTACACGTGACACCATTCCGTAACATGACACAATAAGTTATTCTTATATTCGTATACTAGAAAAAAATATTTCGTTTTCTATTAATAAAGAAAGAATGATTTTGCCATAAGGCGATAGAATGCACATGACTCTTCTTTTTACTCCTCAATATATATACTAATCCTTTCAGAACTTTCCACTAATCTGCATCTTTATGAAAATGTAACATACATACAAAATACTGCACTAAACGTGGTTTGTAGATCATTAAATTTCATGAAAAATCAACTCCATAATCCTAACCGTTCTCTTAATAGTATTTGTGAATGAAAACCGTCTCAAAGTTAGCAGAGAGACGTTTTTCTTCAGTTGAATTTTTGTGCCTTTGTGCATCAACTATGAAATATACACTGGGTCTAAAGATACTTAATAGACCATTAAAGTTTCTATCAAATTAACCTAAAATTAGCTCCATAACTGAAACCACCCTCGAACTGTAAATTTTTTGTAAATCAAAACCATCCTTTTTTTATGTTTGTGAAAAAACTAGGAAATCTACAAAAAAGCTGCACAAGA
Source organism: Abscondita cerata (assembly GCA_030710515.1). NCBI lineage: Eukaryota > Metazoa > Arthropoda > Insecta > Coleoptera > Lampyridae > Abscondita > Abscondita cerata. Next base: position 32,870 of record JALBCR010004107.1, on the reverse strand, counting down.
TACGGTTAGTAGAGCACTAATTTTTCTTTAAAATGAGCTACGCAACTCTAACCGTTTCGTAACAGTAACGGTTTTTTAAATCAAGCAATCAAAATATTAGCTTTTTTTTATGTTTTCGCAAACACTATCAAAGACTCAAACAAAACCGCAACAGACATGATGTTCCGTAACTCTAATCTTTCGTTTAATTGAAAAGTTTTTATGGCAAATTTTTTTTGTAAGATGCCGTTTGGGTGTTCTTGAGGATTGGATTACAAAACTTCAGGGTTTCTTCCTTGCTGTTGAAGATTTCTGGATGTTTGTGGATCTCAATGACTTTGCTATAGTTATAGTTAGCTGTTGCTAGTTTGAAGCTCTAGAATAGTATCTTGTGATCCCCATTGCTAACTTATCGCTGACTTTTCGGTATGTCCCAGAAGACAGTTTGCTCGATGTTCATTAAGCCTAGTTCTCATCGATCTCTTGGTGGTTCTTACGTATTCTTTGTCATAAGAACAAGGTATACTGTAACTCCAACTGCTAAAAGGGGGTCTCTTTCGTCTCTCTAGAATATACGTAATAACCACCAAGAGATTGATGGGAACCAGGTTTAAAGAACATCGAGCAAACTTCGTCATCTGAATCACACCGAAAGTTAGCGGTAGCCGTACAAACGCTTAGCAATGATGTGGTGCGGCATTACATCAGGAGACAAACAATCAATCTGTAAATCTAGTTGGAGCAGGTTTTTCTGAACCCCAATTTTTTTTGTTGCTACGTAGCTCACACAGTGCTGTTGTGCTAGTGTGATAAGCCCTAACAACAAACAAGTACTTAGAAATTCGTGGTCTAACATAATCACATGAGTCTTAAACAGTATCTTCAACAATATTAATTTTTCAAAAAAAAAAATTAAGAAAGTTTTAGGAAATTTTCTACAAATTTTTTCGAAAGTTTTTTTTGAAGTATCTGCAGCAATGTGGACTACTGTGCCTTGCTTGTAACTGTAATTTGAACGACTCTGTGTCATCAGTCAATTTTTCGCTTTTCGATTATTGAACGTTTCCTTCATTTTATTTATTTTTAACATCTGTACAATTTATGATATATAAAGTGTATGAGATAAAAAATCTACAGGACAGAACACAATTTTAAACAAATGTTGGATTGTGATGTTGATGTTATTATCAAATGTAAAAAGTTTGCAATTCAATTATAATTCATAAGATGGTTATAACATCTATTACCGCTTCCTGCTATTGTAGCACGTATGAAAATTGAAAAGTCGATTTTTCGATTATTATTGCTAATTAAGATTTAGATTTAAAAATAATATCTATTCGTCTGCTGTAAATTTCCAAGAGATTGTATGTACAATTGCACCAAGAATCACTCCACAGCCGTTTCGTTCGTTTGGTACTCTTCAGGAGTGAGAAAACTCGAGTGTAACTTCACAATTGTACAATATGCGCGCCTGTTAATTTTCTGTAGATTTTCTTTCAGTAGCACAATATCTTTCGACTATACTACCAATATATTGTGCATGTTAAATCACTGCATCAGAAATTTTTACAAGACGCCAATTTAAAATGCTTGTCAATCATTTCTGAACACATTGGTTTTTTTAGTGGTAAGAAATTAATTTATATAAAAGTACCCGGCTTTTACGACTTGAATGTACGAAATCATAATTTAGAGATGATAGTACAGCATCCCCAGTTTCTTGATTTGCATTTTCTAGATATGATTTGTACAATCTGTTTGTTTCAGTCGACCAACTTGGGATTTATATTCTTTTCGAAACCACGAGGAATTGAATTTTCGTTAGTGTTTCTATAGGCGTTTTTAATACAAATAAAAATACGGAAGCTGATCAGTACTTTACAGTACTCCATGATCATCAAGCAAATCATGTTGTTCATCCGAAATTACTAGGTACTTTGGTTTTAGGACCCGGCATCAAGACCTCCCGGATAATAAGAAAAATATAACTGAATTTTCTCATCTACCTGTAATTTCGTATTGGCAATTGGGTTTTTCATTAAATTTATATTTAAGAAAATTATACTTCATTGTTTACTCATAAACGTAAAAGGAAACCCCACAAAAAATATATAATGCGTTCAGAATTAAATATTTTCATTTTAAATATATCCAAAACAGCAACAAATCATTCTTTAAACGCATTGTCATTGGTCGTGACGTCAAGACTCGTATAAATGGTGGTTTGTTTACGTTTTACGCTTGCTTCAGTGATCATCTTTGTGTTTATTGGAATTAAAAGCGGGTGTTTATATTTGTATTCCATCAAAAGAGTTTGTAAAGGCTTGTTCGAACAACCTGCCGTAAGTAATACCATTGTAATACATAATCCATATTAGGTAGACACTTTTTATTTCAAAATGAATTTGTGCTTCATATAATTACTATAGGATGCCATTAAACAACAATATTATTAGGAGTAAAGGTACACGTATAATGTATTTTTATTAACTTTCAGTGTTTTTTATACAGTATTTACACCCGATACAGACAACCTTCTATTGAACTGTTTCGCCGCCAATTTTCAGTGTTTGAATTAAATACACATTTTAAAAACTACAACTGGCGTACGTCTTTTATGTGTATGGGCTTCAATTTTACATTTTATAAAAAGTTAGAAAATACCGAATTGGGGCGATCGTATTTTTTATGTATTAATAATAATCAGTTTTTATTTATGTTTCTCTCTTGAAACACGTCTCCTGGTTATGATTTATTTAATATGTAAAGTAACGTACAGAAGATGCGGAAATAGTCATACTGCAGACGTTTCTTAACAAACAGAAGATAGCAGGTGCTTACAAAAATAAACGTTAATATTTTCTATCATTTTTGATGAAAATTCACATAAGATTGCACAAGAAGAAAATAAATATTTGTGTTTGGTCCGTTTCAAAAATATCACAACAATATTTCATATTTTATTGCGCACCAAACGAATAGAACGGAAACGGATTCGATTTGAAGGTATTTTTCGATAATAAACCTCGCCTTTAAGTGCCTAACATTAAAATGCCTTAATAACAAAGTTTTTATTAACCGGAAAATTGGCGTTTGCATTTAATCTTAAAATTACGCAAATGCAAATTAGAGTCGTTTGCCTCGTTAAAAAAATTAAAAATTGTACGTACGTCTTGAATTCTAATCGAGCCAAAAACCACTCGTGAATGTAAGAAATTTTTATTATAAAAATCTCAGGTTTTACGATATGGCAATGACAATCTGTCATAAAAAAATTATGGAACTGCTTTATTTTGAAAATGCTCGACAATAAGAATAGCAAATAACAATATAGAACGGAAAGAATAAGGGCACACAAAATAAAAGTAAATTACCAAATAAAATTTAAAGAGAATATATCCGTGTTATTTAATTTCTCGAAAGAAGTAAAAAGGAAAGTCAGCAGATGTATAAGTAGATGAAGTGAAATGTGTTCCTCTTTTTTTCAGTGTTTAACTTAAACAAATAATATCTTTTGAGAAAGTCGTTTTCAGATGAATACGGAAAGTGGTACAGCATTTTGATGCTGTTGTTCGCTTAACCTTTGAACTCGTTTGTTTGTAAGTAATTATTACACTCTTTGCTTTTACCGCTGCACATACTTCGACAACGTAATACAAATTTAAATATTTTATAACATAGTTAGTACCTCCAAGTCGCTTTTGCGTAACGTATTAATCTTAATGAAGTTTTCTTGATTCCAATTTGTATCAATGTTTAATGCGACGACGTTTCAGGGTTGTGGTGTGTGTTTAAAATTAAAAAAAAAAATTTTTTTAAATTAAAAAAAAATTTTAATTTTTAAAAAAAATTTTTAAAATTTAAAATTTTTTTTTTTTTTTTTTTTTTTTTTTTTTTTAAATAAAAAAATTTTTTTTTTTTTTTTTTTTTTTTTTTTTTTTTTTTTTTTTTTTTTTTTTTTTTTTTTTTTTTTTTTTTTTTTTTTTTTTTTTTTTTTTTTTAATTTTTTTTTTTTTTTTTTTTTTTTGTTTTTTTTTATTTTTTTTCTTTTTTTTTTTTTTTTTTTCTCTCTTTTTTTAAAAAACATCATTTACTTCTCTTTTTTTTCTTATTATACAGGGTGTCCCAAAAACATACCGACAAACTTTAAGAGGTGGTAGAGGACATCGAAACAAACATTTTTTCCTTAATAAACATATGTCCACAAATGAGCCGTTTGTGCAGTAGAAAGTAAAAATGGTTTTATTTTAACAATTTACAAATAATAATAATAATAATATGTTCCTTAATTTACAATAAGTGTTCAAAATGTTGACCATTTGCTTCAATGCAAAGATTGCACCGTCGAATCATTGACTCGCGAACCCTATTAAATATTCCGGGAATGGCTTCTATTTGTGTGCAACTGGCCATTATTCTTGCCACGAGATCTTCCTCATTACGAATAGGAGTTTCATACACTAAAGATTTTAAATAACCCCAAAGAAAAAAATCCAATGGGTTCAGATCGGGGACCGCGCGGGCCAGGGCACGGGACCTGCTCTTCCAATCCATCGGCGAGGAAATTGCTGATCCAAGTACTGACGCACGTTCAATCCATAATGTGGAGGTGCCCCGTCGTGTTGAAACCACATATTCATTCTAATATTTACTGGGACGTTTTCTAACAACAGAGGCAAAACGTTTCGAAGAAAATGGAGATAAATGTCAGCGTTTAACCGATGAGGCAGCAAGTGAACTATGAGATTATCCTCAACAATACCAGCCCATATGTTTACAGAAAATTGTTGCTGGTGTCTTCTAGAGACCACAGCGTAGGGATTTTCATCATGCCAAATGTGTTCGTTTCGGCTATTGAAGTAACCATCGCGCGTAAAACATGCCTCGTCAGAAAACAGTACAATTTTTTCAAAATCATTTTCGTCGTGACCCAAAAACCAACGACAAAAATCTAACCGATGAGGATAATCATCATGATTTAAAACTTGTACGCGTTGTACATGGTAGGGATGGAGGAGTTGCTCACGTAAGATACGATGTACTGTTGACTTCGACGATCTTGTAGGGTTTGCAATTACCCGAACACTTGTAGATTGATTTTCTTCCACCCGGTGTAGAACTCTTTCTTCTAATTCAACCGTACGAGCTGTTCTTGGACGACCACCACCACCAGGACGCTTTAGGTTTCCACTTTCTCTAAGGCGACGATGAATGGAAGCAAAGGTTGTATGATGAGGTTGTCGGCGTTCCGGATATCTCTGTTCATACAAACGTGCAGCTTCTCTTCCATTACAATATGCTGCACCATAGGCAAGGTGCATATCGGAAAGTTCTTCAAATGAGAAATTAATATTTTCCATTTGATATAAAATTCGACTGACAATTAACAATAACAAATTTGACAATTAAAAATCTTTTGATACAAGCTAATTGTCACAAAGCATACTACGGTAATAATAAAACAGTGGTATTAAAGTAAATCAAGAAATAATTTGGTTACCTGGTCAACACTTGTAAATTGTTAAAATAAAACCATTTTTACTTTCTACTGCACAAACGGCTCATTTGCGGACATATGTTTATTAAGGAAAAATGTTTGTTTCGATGTCCTCTACCACCTCTTAAAGTTTGTCGGTATGTTTTGGGACACCCTGTATATATAACTATATAATAATACTAAATAATAATAAATAAAAAAAGGGAAAGTAGTGGTGGGGGGTGGTATAGTGGTGGTGGTGGAGGAGGGGGGGGGGGGTCGGGGCCTCACTTCCTCACCTCTGACGTCAGCGCTCGTAATATATCTTTCTCTCTCTAACCCATTGTTTGTGTATATACCTTTTCTCGTTTGTACCTCATAAGACCAACATACAGGGTGTTCCAAAAATTCCAGTATAGCAGGGTCGGTTCTGGATCACAACTTGGCGGGAAATTTGAATTTCAAGGTCAAGCATCGGGGTCAGGTTAACTCAAGGCTATCCCAAGGCCAAGCACCGGGTCAAGGTCAACTCAAGGCTAAGCGGCGGGGTCAAGGAAAATCAAGGTCAACCCAAGGTCAAGTACCGGGTCGAAGTCAACTCAAGGGTCAATGATATGTCAAGGGGCATGCCCAGGTCAAGCCAAGGCCAAGATCAACACAAGGTCCAGGTCATGACAAGGCCACCCCCAGGTCAATGACTTCTCAAACAACGTTCAAGGTCGTTCAGAATGGATCGGAATCGTTAGGGATCGTTCAAGGTTGCTCGCAAGGTTAATGTCCTGCAATGAGCGGGGTTAGGGGAACGTTCGGGCTCGTTCGGAATGGATCGGGATCGTTCAAGGTTGCTTGAAAGGTTAACGACCTGGGAGGTGTCACGTTCGAGGTTTGTTGTTGACCTTGGGTTGACCTTCACCTGGGTGATAAAATAAAGTTATCGACCGATGATCTCCGCTCAAAATTATACTTTACCCAACGTATAAACCTAGCCATTTAAAGAGGCAACGCAGCAAGCGTGATGGGAACCCTTCCCAAAGGATTCTCTATGGGTGAAATTTTCAAAAAAGGCATATTGGTTCAGGTTTTCTCGAATTTTCTCATTTTACCGGCAACTTTTTGCAATTTTTTTTTACAGAAACACCTAATTTGGATTATTGCGGACATACTAAAACAAAAAATTAAATAAATACAGCTGTTCTCAGATGATGTGCACACTGTTCATAGAAATTTTTTACGAATTCTCCTATTTTCCAGACAACTTTTCCAATTTTGTTTTAAAAAAACTCAACATTAAAAACTTACATTTATTTTCAATTGGATATAACCTTTAACAAAGTACTGTGTTACCGATTTCATATCGCAGCCCACAAGTCTTATAAAATAATAATAATAATAATAATAATAATAATATAACTTTATTGAGTCTAATAATAAACGTATCAAATAAAGTTTACTTAAAAAAGGTTTTTGGGCTTACGTGACTTATTTACCGATACAAATCTTCAATAATTATATTAGTTATAAAAAAAGTTGTAAAACAAATTACTTTTCTTTGAACTATTTGCTTCTACATCTTCCACATAAGTGTTTAGTCAGAAGTTTCCATATTTTGTTAATTCTCGACATTTTCTCAAAATGTCCACGAAGAACAATAAAATGTCCATTAATGTTTGAGAGGCAAGAATAACAGTATTGAAGGGTTTTAGCGATAGCCGTACGTATTATTCTAAAGAGTAGACAGAACCAGACCTACCATGTTTCCTTGTGGGACCCCTGATATTATTTTCCTGAATAGTATTATTTTCTAGGTAGTTCATATAGTGTTCTGAGCTTTTTTGGTGTGAAGAGGACTAATTTGTTGCTACAAAACTTTCATTTATGCTCCATTAGGGGAATATTAGAGAATACTCATAATAGATATTTTTGTTGAATTAATTTCGAGCATTCAGGATTACACCAGATTTTTTTTTAACGATGAAACGCCACGTGTTGAGAATTATCGATTTTCTTTTTCCTAAATCTTCGCGTAGCAATTGCGAACAAACTTGCAGAAAGACCAATTTGGTCCAGTCATTTTAAGCATCCGAACAAACCAAGATCAATTTTTATAAATTCTTTATAAAAGATTTGGGAATTTATATCTTTTGGTTGTTTTCTACCAAAAGATTTTTGCGTGGTCAAAAAAATATTTCGGAGACCGGGTATTTTATTGAGTGAACCTGTGTGTCAGTTTTCTATCTATGGTAGTTGTTAATCTGGAGCTCCAACTAGTATTTCCGCTGTTGTAGTCTAAAAAAAATAGTTTGTAAGTTCCATCATTGATTATAACAATGGTTCCATTTTCTACAACTTTTATTGTGGTTGCGTTCTGTGATGCATCATTTGTTTCTGAATGTTTTTGTGTCGATTTCATATCTTGTGTAATTTTGCGATTCAACAGGTGGCTCGCTCGATCTGAATTAAGTCTTGGAGTTTAGGATACTCGTCTAGAGTATCGAAGCAATCTTTGTTTGAGTGCGCTTTGCTCATTATGTGTGAACTTTATTAATTGCATCTAAATTACTTGTCTTTGTCGTTTTTATCTTTGTTGCACATAAAGATCTATTAATTCTTATATAAATACATTATACACCCAACTCACGCGTGTACAAGTGCAACATACTTTTTCAAAACTTTGCGCAACGCTTTGCTCTTTATTTTGTTTAACAAAGTTCTTTGGTAAGTAGGTACACGTGAAGGAACGTTGAAAAGACGGAAAATTGAGTGATCTTTATCCGGGCTCGAATTAAACTTGAGATAAGTTAAAAGATTTGCTTTTCTCAGCGAGGAATTTATTTTGCTCGTGATGTGTGCGTCCGATTTATTTTAGTTTCGTAACTTGTTACGTCCTATTTTCCCGAGGATTTTTATATAAAAATTTGTATTCAGATTAGGCGTCTTTATTTAATTTAATATTCATCTTGGATCGACACCAATTCCAATTAAAAGAAAGTATTGAAATTGGTTATGTAATTTGTGTTATTGTTGTTCGTCCATAAAAAAGTTTAAATAAAAGTGCAGTAGACGTTACGTAATTTGAAATATTGAGCGCCAAGGATACGTGTTTCTTTTTTGTGTGTTTTATCGTTGACCTGTGCGGACTGTTTACAGAACTATATCGATCCGTTACAAGAACCGTGATAGTTATCATGGAAACAGTTGTTACATTCGTACGCTGGAACTTGAAGACTAACATCAAACAATGAACGATGTTCCGGTTTTTGTAAATTGTGCCCACATATCTTGCACTTCCTTGTAATGGATGCCTAAAAGTAGATCTAATTCAACAACACCTACATACGGTTGAATAACAGTAAAAAGTAACACGGGCGCGTTTAGAAGATTACTAGCGGAAATAAAAGTTTAAAAAAGAAAACTAGGATTGTCTTGTTTAGGTGGGTGTTCTTAAGACAGATACATTAAGAATTGGGAAAAAATCGTCAATCGCGGTAAAAAATGCATATACGTTATTGAGAAACTTACAAATTGCTTTCGAAGAAAATAAGGACATACTGCAATTCAAAATTTGTTTTTGAGGTTATAAAGACATTGTCATTGCAACTTCTGTTTTAAAAATGACGTTTACAACAGTGTGGGAGTTCTGTGACGAATTGTTCTTATTATTCTTTAAGTGCTTATTATGTCCGGAAACTTATGTAATACGTGGAATATTCTAAAAAAAATGGTGGAGGATGGTTTCTCCGAAGCAGAAACGTTCCTTTTGTTTTGTAATATTAAGTTCTCAAGGTTTGCCTTTTAGTACAAGAAAAAATGAATTCTGTTATCAAATTATATCTTGAATGGTAGTGAAAACTTCTGTCATTTATCTCATACATTTTAATTGAATTTCTTTTACAAAAATGTAGTAAGAACTTAGCATAATAAAATGGGGACAATTAACAGAAATGTGAAATCATTAATTTATGCCCAAGTTTTATAAAAGAACTTGTTATTCGTGCAATCACAGTTGTAAAGTTTTTTTTTTTTTTTGATATGTCGGCCCCGGCTATCAACAATTAGAATGATCTTAATACAGAAATGACTATTAAGGTAGTCATTTAAGGTTGAATTGTACTATACAGGGTGTGTCACGATGATGGTTCGTTAGACGTTTACGGAAAATTAGACATAGAATTTTTCTGAAAATTTGGTTACTTGCACAGCTGGCCCTGATCTATCGATTTAAAATATTTTCAACGTTGCAACGTTGCCGCTTATATGGAAATGTGGCAACAACTTTGATATTTTCAATGAGACACTCTGTATATTATTATATTTTCAGATTCTACATTGAATTTGTGAAGGATTTTTATGGAAGTACTATGTACCAAAAATTGATAGTTTCCGAGTTATTCAATTTTTCTGAAAAATAAATGACAGATGAGACGGCATTTAAAAAACCATATCTTTGCCATTTGTCAGCCTAGGGTAATGAAAATTTGTATAACTCATCACTAAATATTCTTTTTGCAGAAAGTTTGATCAGATTTCATTCTCCTCGTTCAGGGAACTCACCGCTTTATGAAATTCAATTTAATGTTACTAATTTTAAAACACCCTGTATTTTGTTGACTCATCTGAAAGCTGGAGTAATTATCTTTCATATAATAATAGGGTTCCCTATACCCAAGTGCAGTATTTTTGTTGTTATTCACACTGATTTATGAAACATATTCATTTTGTTCATGTGGGAGGAGCACCCCAAGAGATTTAGATAATCTTCATTCGTAAATTCCATTTGTTGTTCCATTTTGATAGCTATCAATTAACTACTGACAGCTCCATTCGTAAACAGACATATGAAGCGTGCAGTTAGTAGCATTTTCTTCCATGGCAGTCTTGACTATTAATTTCCAGTAATTTTGAATAGAATTAAGAAAATCATCAAAAACCGTGTTAGGGCTACATTTCAGATATGAGCAATGTTTTTCAGAATGAGATCAAATTTTTTGACTAACTCAAGGAAAATACAGGGTGCTCCTCTCCACATGCACAAAATGATCTACCTCGTATGTTTCAAAACTCATAAAGGTGTCAATAACACAAAAATAAAGAACCTGGGTCAGGGAACCCTTTATTTTAAGAAAATAATTACTCCAGCTTTCAGAAGTCAACTCGAAGTTCCATTTAAAATTAGTGACTATCTACTTAATTTGGGGAGATCGGTGGTTCATAAGGGAGAATGAAATTTATTTTTTTTAAAAAAAAAAATTTTTTTTTTTTTTTTTTTTTTTTTTTTTTTTTTATATTAAAAAAAAAAAAAAAATTTTTAAAAAAACCTTCTCCTTTCTTTTTTTTTACAAAAAAAAAATAATTTAAAAAATAATAATTTTTACATCGTCCCATCAAAATCCGTCAACAAATTCAATGTAGAATCTGAAAATATAATAAATATACAGAGTGTCTTATTTGAAATATCAAAGTGGTTGCCACATTTCCATATGAGCGGCAATGTTGCAACGATGAAAATATTTTAAATCGATAGATCAGGGCTAGCTGTGCAAGTAACCAAATTTTCAGAAAAATTCTATGTCTAATTTTCCGTAAACGTCTAACGAACCATCATCGTGACACACCCTGTACATTAAAACCACAACAAGACAGTAGACGTCATAACATATTAGCGATATGGAATAGTGCAAAATTGTGTTTATTTTATTGATATCTCACTGGCAACTTTGATGACAGTATGTTGATTAATGTTAAAATATCAAATATTAAAATTTCTCGTAAATTATGAGTTAGGGGCAGCATAACTGAGCCAACCATAATACCGAGTGAAAGGTAATCAGTTGCAGCTTCCAGCATGCTACAGAAATACAGAGTGTTTAATTTAAGTTAAATTAGTTATCTAAGTTTTAAATAGTTAGTGTTAAGCAGTAGTATTAAAAGACCCGGTACATCACGGCATAATAGTAAATATTCAGAAAACGACATTGAAAACTCTTAGTGTAAGTCAAAGTTGTTTGTTCTTACTTATTTTGAACTTATTGTACTTTTTGGAGAGTCTGCAAATCACGATTTATATCAGAAAGTGAAGTTAGATACGAATAAAAATATGAAAAACATTATTTTTTATGGTTATAATCAAAAATAGAAAAAAAATGGTAGGATTTTAACTTTAGCTGGCTAAATTTTTGGTGAAATATATCTAGATTAACTGGAAAGATCTCCAGAATTCGAAATTGGTAACTATTCTGTTAGGAAATGAACGGTTTAAAAGGTATGCAAATTAAATTACCCATTCTAAGTCTACGCGACAGAGACACGCTGCACTACTTGCGGTCACGGCCCTCGGTGTCACATTGAGGTGTGCAACCGCGTTTACATCACCGTCCTTACCATTAACGTTACCTAAACTAACGTGTTTGCACTTGCACTTAGCAGCGGCTATTACCTAATCCAACCTAACCCAAAAAGAAGGCATTTAGATGCAATATGATATCATCGTGTCCACCATGTTCTAGCATCAACCAAATATGCAGGACAGCTTGAGTTATTGCGGCTGACAGACAGAACCAAAACCACTTTACGCCAGGTTGAGCCTTATCGTGCGTTCTGTGTCACCCGCAATCGTAAGAAGAAGGTAGTAAGCCCTGCGTTTCTGCGCAACTTACTATTTTCAAATTTGGTTGGTTTAAGCTTTAGCGCTTTGTTAATGAACTAGTGTCGTCTAGGTTCGGATCTAACGATTATCGTTACTTGGAATTTCGATTTAACGTTTTGCTAACATGTTGGCGACTTTTAGAGGTAGAGGTGGATGTAGACTGATGATTTTTACTTTGTGTGTTGAGTTTTTTATACTGGTTCTGAGGGAAGGAACTTGCATCACGTCGTTCAAATGCGGATCTTAGTAAGGTGCCGTTTGCGTGTTTTTGACGATTGGATTCCAAGATCTGGTTCAGCTTCAGAGTTTCTTCCTTCCTGTTGAAGTTTTCTTGGATATTTATGGATCTGGATAGCTTATCTAACCAATCTGTTGTGATAACCGTTAATAGCAACTTTGAGCTCTCGAAGAGTATCCTGTGGCTCTCATTGCTAAGCTCATGTTCTGCTACCCCTGACTCTTCGTAGTTTCTCAGACGGCAGTTTGCTTGATATTTTTTAAGCTTACTTTTCATCGATGTCTTGATGGTTTCTATTTATGCCTTGCCATAAGAAAAAGATATCCTGTTACTGAAAGAGGGTCCCGTTCGTCCTTTGTTGATCTGATGGTCTGCTGAATATTTTTGGTTGTTTGAAGATAGTTTTGATGTCGTGTATTTTAGAATCCTATGCTGTCTGTGACTTTGGATGTGTATGGAAGATATGCGTGGGTGGTAGTGAGTCAATTCTCGGATTCTGGTGCTTTCGATCTTTTGAACCGTCATTGATCTTTATCTTCTTCTAAGTATGCCCATCAGCTTCAAAGGCAGTTTTTGTGTTCACAAATTCTTCGAGCTCGTTCTGTCAGGGTCTTGATGATTCCGACCTTTTGACCTGGGTGGTGGTTTGATAAGAATGCAGATATTTTGTCGGTTTTGTAGAATTTTCTGAACACTAGGTGGCCTAGTTTGTTTCTCTGTTTTCTTACAAGCACATTTAAGAAAGCCAGTTGTTGTTCATCTTTATGTTTTACCTCCATAATGGACTGGTGTTAACTATTCAGACGTTGAAGAATATTGGTTAAGCTTCTCTACGGTGTTTCCATACGACAAGGTGTCATTTACCGGACCATGTCGCTGACTTGTATTCCGCGTTCTGGATGACTTTCTTTTCAAAATTCTCCATGAACAAATTGGCTATCACTAGATTCAGTGGACTACCTACTGCCACTCCACCCACTTGTCCAGAAAACCAAACTTCGATAAGTTTGCCTTATGCCAGTTAAGAAAATTTTAGTCACGACATCGAGACATACCGTCAGTAGCACTGTGGTAAACAGTGACACCACGTCAAAGCTTACAAGAATGTCTTGGGGTACGATGTTGAGGTCCTTGCGTACAAAGTCTACTAAGTTCTTAACGTCTGGGAATTTAAAGGTAGCAGAACATGCGGTTAGTAATGGGGATTACAAGATACTTTTCAAGAGCTTCAAGTTGCTATCAACGGTTAACGGTTATCACAATAGATTCCTTTAGAGCCGGATTCACAAACATCCAAAAAACTTCAACATAAAGGAAGAAACTCTGAGAAGCTTTAACCAGATCTGGAATCCGATCCTGAAGAACGCCTGAACGGCAATTTATTAACATTCGCATTTTTATGTTTTCATATCTATAACCGTTTTAAAATATTACTATGAACAATTTTGTTTGTATAAAGAGAAAATTATGACGAAATTATTACAACGCAATTAAAGCCTGAGGAAGAAACCATTAATAAAGCTCCGAAACGTTGCTGAAAATTGAATGGTAATAATTTAATTTATTTCTACCCATTCTCCAATTAAGGATATAACCTCTAAATAAAATATTAAATTAGAAGAAATATAAAAAAATTTAATTGTTACAAAGAAATTCCAAGCAACGACGGCCTTATTGATCTAGAGATGTGTTATACAATTATTATTATTCAGTGGCGTATCACATTTTCTCGTTTGAAGGTGTAGCCAATTTGAATTACATTCCATGCTTTCTCATTTACAATTTTGTCATCACATAAAAATACTCTATGGCTTAGTACAAATAAAATAGGAAATTTAGCTAATGAGCTTTCCAGAAAATGTGGATTTTTTTAAATACCAGATATTTTTATTAGGTTTTGAGTCTATGTAATTTAATTAAGACAAAACGCCATAACTAGATTTTGAAAAAGCATTTTCAAAAATATTACGAAAACATTTATAAGCTTCTGCGTCCGATATGTAATTACTGGAATACGATTATGACTTCATTTAGCAATACCTTCAATTCGATTCATTATAGGCCAAATGAAGTCATGGTAAATACATTTTCTTTTCATGTTTGTTTCGGAAAATTGATTTTCCGTAATGATATCATTTAGTTTTTATCGTTACGTTACAAATGCGCCATCGACAAATGGAGACACCTTCAAATGCGGGCAGTGACATAAGCGCACAATTGCAAAAATCGGAAATGGGCAAATGCGTTCATGAATGATGTTTGAACAAATTTTTTTGATAATTTTCTGGGATTAATAAAATTAAAAGTGATTTGTTTTCGCAATATTTACATTCAAACAATTTTTTTCACAATATGATTAAATTATTATCTTTTTGTTTATAATGAGGAAAACTAGAGGGTGAATGGTTAAAATACCGTGGATAAAAATAAGATTTTTATGTTACTTGACGACAATCCCAAATTCCATCGATTGTGTACAAATGATTCTTATGTGCGCTTTTGTCACATAGCGCCAATTGTCATGTAGCATTTCATATTTAGGTGCTTTCGTTGAAATTTCACTTGAAGGCATTAAATAAAAGTAACTTTAACAAATTTTAAAAGCAATATCGTAGTAAGTCATGGATAATGGCTTCCTTCTTTCCGTTTTGAAGTTATTAGATAAATAAAATATAAAAATGCTTATCGACGATGAAACATTGACGATGTTGGGAGTAATGTATAATAAAAACGTTCTGTATGTAACGAGAACATAAAATAACTAACGCAATACATCTTGATTATCATACGAAGTGACTAATAATACTTGAAGTTGATGCCACACGCATAAAGACACAATTACGTGCGGTCTTTAAAGTCTCCGCACGTATTTGCCCATTTCTATTAAAAAAGAAATTACCGTAAAAACGTCACAGTTAACGCATTTAACGGCGCACACAAATTTGAAATTGATTAATTCGGATGTTAGCTAATTTGGTGCGTCGTCGGTCAATTTCAATTCGACGTCATTGTTTTACACGCCAAAATTAATACTATTGACGCTTTTATAATAAAAATTACACGAGCAAACACGACACACCTTGCAATTATTATTGGACGCAATTATCGCTTATGAAACAATTTTGACGCGGAAAAGATGGAAAAAGGGAAAACTTGTTTACACACATTGGCAAGGTCGTTACAAGAAGCCTTGACCGGATACTACGTCCACCAAGGCATAAATACGTGCAGGACATCAAAAGCTTCGTTTACAAGTTATATAAGGAAGGAATTAGTATTCCATGCGAAGTTAACGAACTTCCATTATCGAAATATGTGGAAAAGCTTAAATCTGGTACGTTATCCGCATTTAAATCTGATTTGTGCTTTAGCGAGCCAATCAACGTCATGTCTAATTATGAATTTTGTTGCGATCGGGTATTCGGAGGAACCTCCGAAAAGCTGTTGCGGATTATTAGCATGGAAGCCTGGATCGCTAAGATGGTTTATTGCTTTAATTGCGGTCGTTGCTGTATGTTGTGTTTTGGTCGGAACGGCCCTAGGCGCGATGAGACCTGCAGGAAGAGATCATCTAACAGTTTCATTACTGATGATAGGTGAGTACCTCTCAAAGCTATTACATTCCAAAAGGAGAAATGAACGAAGGGGTTTTGCGATCCTCATGAGGATCGACTTAATTATCGCATTATTAAATGGCGAAGTTATGTCGTGTGACTGACGATGGATCTTCTCAAATACCATTCATAAGCGAAATTACTTCCAATATTTGTGCGCAACAAACACCATCACCCCCCGCCACCTGTCATTGTTAAGCGTTAAAATTATTTTAATGAATCATTTTGAAGGGGTTTATTAGGAATTGTTTTAATCTACACCTTGTTTGGTTCTACTAACGCAGCTTCTCTTCTAAAGGCAACTTTAACGTTCTTAATTTAATTAACGGTAATTAGGCAAACTAAATTGGATTAACGTTAATTATTGTTGGGTTCCTTTTTATAATGATTGCAAATACGTCGCTCAGTTATTTGATTGTGTCGAATAATCCTTTTTATGGTTTAATTACTATACATCGTGTGTGATGCATAGCATTTCAAATGAGATTTTAATTTAAACCATAATCTTTTAATATATTAACTAGTATAAAAATAATTAAATATATCTAGATCGGCTTTCTAGCTTGTTGTATGTTTTCTGTAATAGCGTTTTATATTTCGAGATGGTAGTTTACATGGTACTGGTACGATACGGTAGATGGCGTATGTTGTTGCCGGACCCTGTGCGTACGTTAGAGCGGCTTTACATTCTGGCCCATGCGCGGATCCAAAGGCGAAGACCGATTTATTCACAACTGTTTCAATTAAATAGGTTGGGTTAACTTTGCGACCAGTTGTTGTCCTGCGTGCCATCATCACGGGCATGTCCAGTAACAACACTGCTTTTGCAGCGATTTGACGATCAGTTGTCAAGATGTCTTGTTAAGGACGAAAGAACCGTCAAGATTCTTCTAACTGAGAGCACATACTATCAAGCATACTAAAACTGCGTAAGAACAAGGCTCAACAAAGACAAAAGACGAATACTGTATTTTAAGAAAGATCTACGAAGTACTTCTGAAGGTGGAGAAAATTTCACCGATTTACAACCACGAAAAATGAGGATCTTGACCAATGTAGGTCCAGGACCTTTGTATTTGCGCAAGTTTATAGCAGAATCATTACCCGAAACGTTTTGACATACATTGTAAAAGCAATCACCCCTGAAATGAAATGTTAAGAGACCAATTTTCAACTCCCAATTTCAGTTACAGAGAGAGTTAATGTGACTTTAAGGGTAAGCAAAATATAAATACTACTTTTATTGATTATTATAATATTTTATGGTAAGTTAACACAAAAGTCGCATATCAGTAACTTAACAAAAACTATGTTAATAAATTACTAAAAAATCCGTCATATCAAAATATTAAAGAGCAAGAAAACCACCATTTTGAATTACTATGCACTTCAACACTTGTTATTGTTGATATTCAAGGATTGATGCCTGAGGATTTTCGGCTGGAGGGTCAAAGGCTGGCGGAGAACAGGTTCAGAAGGGGTTTGGAGCATGGGGAGGGGAACATTAGTTAGAAATTTGGAAACTCTGTTTGATGAGATCCGACGTTTTACGAATTATAGGCATGCCGATTATTCTGTACTTTTACATAATTCCAGCAGCCAAAAGATTCATGAACACAGACCCTCAAAACGACAATTTATTCAAGGGGACGGAAGCTGTCTTAAATGGGGAAGAAGCAGATTTAAAAAATGTACATCTTCGTCATCTTCATCTAGTGATTTGTTCTAGGGGAGAACGAAACCTTTTAGCCTCTAAGCCGTAAAAATTCTATATCATAAGGTTCTCTTCCTTTCATAAACTTGATGCGGCTTACGAAACCTTCTATTCATATTCAGGAGTTTTTGGGATGTCTTTCCCTGGTAACAAATTAATCTAAGTCATCGTTCTGTTGTTGTCAGAGGCACGCAAGTCACTTCTTGTTGGTGTTGGCGGAGAAAGGAAGTACCAGGATCGTGCCATCATTCGTCAGCATCAAGTTCTACATCAGAATTGCTTCAAAAGCAACCACTGCTGTGATGTTATGCCATAGGTTCGTAGAGTTTCATATTCCTGGAGACTGTATAACACATGGGAATGCTGTCAGAGATCTTGCTATAGTGCGCTTCTGTTTTATTAGGTGTTAAATATAGATTTCAAAAACAACCTTGATTCAAGTAGACACCAAGTGCCGTTGTACCTGGAGTGTGTTTCCTCCGCCATCTCCCGATCGGCGGCATGGGTATTTTGATTTCAACTCTTTTTAAACTTATCCCGTAAATTTTTCTCATTCTATTCTTCGCCATTTGCTAATAAAACAATCGTAAGTATTTGGAGACATGCGTTTCTTGTTTTTGCAGATATTAGCAACTGTGGATACAGTTAAGACGTGCAGCTGCTAATATTCCTTCGGGATGGCTTCTAAAGACTGCCGTATCCTACCCATCATAATTGAAGTGTATGCAAAGCAATTTGGAAAACGTTAATGAAGAATCGCAACATGCAGCACAGCCCACAACAGAAGACTTTAAAAACATTGCTATCGGTTTTTAGGACACGGTGGTAATTTCCAATCATGTGGATAATTTGGATGGCAAAACATAAAGAATAAAGCGGCCGCCGAAATCATGGATCAGTGTTAACTATTGTTGCCAAAAAACTTTTTTCTATTGGTCTGCTTGCACATACAGATAAAAAATTATAAGTTCATAATGGTAGAAATGTTGGATCTTATGGTAAGACAGTGATGCAGGAGTATTTGAAAACTGTCCCCTGCGACCGAGAGCAATCGAAAATGGGTCACAGTGTAATACCAGAAGAAACTAATGACTTGCCTGGTTCGACCATTCTGCGAGCACGCTTACGTGTTTTCTCGGCAGATGAAGCATTTTCCACTTACAGAATATCTAATGAGACCATTCCCACGAATACAATTGCCGAGAGAAGGAGAGGAAAATGATGTGTTCAACTACAGAACTTTGTCCGTGCGTGAATGGTAGTAGAGTGCTCCATTTGGAGCAATTAGCTTCCAAGTTGAGAATGCTACAGAAGCAATCTGGACAAATGTCGAAAACTCTGTACATGTTGACCCCAAAAACCATCGCAACATACCTACTCATACCAGTATCATTAGGGACCAGGAAGGCACGTCATCATTCACGTGGATTTTGGTTAATTATAGAGGCGGTTTTAGGATTGATGTCCCAGAAATTAAGCGTATGCAACCCAACAGAGGTATAATGCTTCATCAAAAAACGCCATTTAGGATTGTGAAGAAATTATGTAGTCAGGATTTTTCACACTTCGTCCATTAATAAGTCATGTATAAGAAAGCATAATTTTCAATAGTTTTTGCTTTACATACTGCTGTTTGTAATAACATATTTCTTTAAATTTAGCCTGGTTGTTTATTGTCCCTAAGTAAATTTCAGGGTATTCTACTTGTTTCTGGTGAAAATCTGCTGCATGTTCGTTGTCCATTCTGGTGGGTCAATCAACAGTCTGTTGTGGTTGTGTTGTGTTTGCACCATATCCTAAAGAACACGGTCGTGCTTTCAATAATTACTAATTAACAACCATTCGTAAAATTGTGTCATGACATGATCTTAATAACACGGCAACGTCGTTGTACGGCACTCAAGACCATGACGCGTAGCAGAGGCGGAATATTATCAAATATTTTGACCGGCTGTACCGACTTCAAAACCGTGAATTTATTCGTGTTTTCATGTGGATTTTTTACAGGACTGTCTATATTTTCCATTGTTTTCGATTTACACAGCGTCGGTCCTTATCATTAAAACCGGACCATGTTACAACACCACGTGGGCTCGTCAGAGTCAATTAAGACTTGCCGGACGCACACATGTAGCATGATTGAGATAGTTTGACATCTGGTGACCAGTAGGGTCACTCCGCCAAGTGATTGTTTGATATAAGAAGGCTTAACAGTAGATTTATTCACAATAAAATGTTTCCAAAAATAGAAGAAATACTTTGGTGTATCACTGGTTCGGACCGTTTCTGTTCTAGTTGGAATGTATAACAGTAAGACGATGGCTCAGAATGGGCGCCACCTCCTCAGAACCCATGGTCTTATCAGCTGTTGGTTCTTGATCTTTCAGCCTGTGTACAATCCACCACTCTCACTTATCCTCTCATTCCTCAACTAATGAACCCACTGAAGCCGGACAAACATGGATGAAGGGTTAAAAGAATCAAGACAAAAAAGAAGAAAGGGTTTTACCATCCTCCAAAAGTGGGAAGTGAATACCTAAATTACGAAAGAGTTTGAAAAGCAGAAGTGGAATCTCTGGTGGAAAGACATAAGCTTATTTCTTAGTTTGGTAAACACTAGTTTTTAATAAAAACCAGTCTACAGAAACTTTTCCTACATAAGGCGCAAGTTTGTAGTTTTAGTATGCATTTAAGATGCATTTATCAAGTCATTACTCATACCTTAGTAACAGGAAGGACATTAAATCTGGAATCAAAGAAAAACAAAATTAAAAATTTAACTTATGCGACCATATCATTACCGCTCTCAAAGAAAAACTACAGGCCGATCAAAATAAACTGCTTTACTCATAAAACGAGCAAACAAGTTGAAATATCTGCGTAATACACGCTATAACATCCGTATTGCCTCAGAAGAAACTCAAACAATCTGCATAAGTGATTTGTTTAAAAGAGACTATCGGTTTGCATAAAAAGAGACCAAAATTGTCAGAGTTTCAAATTTGATTAAATCCATTCTTTCAACCAATCAGTACATTACTCTCGGCGCGAAAAAATGGTTTGGTTCTACCTGGGAGCTTAAGCATTAAGGAGCTTCCTTGAGTTTCAAACAAAGTAAACATTTATTGATTTATTGGTCATTCACTAATCCGCCAGAATTTTCTGTGATGTTCAAAACTTAAACATAATGTGTATCTATTTACAAAAACAAACCGAACGAAATATATAAACGAACTAAACAACTTAATAAACGAGGCCCCAGACGGATTTTGCGCAAAGAAGATAGAAAAAGAAAGAGGATTAGCCCACAGGACGAAGAAGAAGTTGAAACTCAGTGAAGAAGAAAACATGAAGTAAAAATTGGGACATGGAAGAGTGTCTTTGTTAGAGTAAGGCAGGTGTCTTGTTGTTGGATTGCCATGAAGTGTTGAACAAGTTTTACACGAGACCATGTTTGTTTGAGATTAGCCACAGCCAGGTTTAGATCAAAATAGATAGAATTGAATGTAACTTGGAAAGAAGAAATCAAGGCTTAAAGATAACAAGAAATTCGAGGATTTTATGAACGAAAAATTAAAACGGATAATCATAAAAGTGATAAACGAACCTAAACAACTCCAAATACCTTCATTGTGATGTCTTGAAGACTGGAAGGTTCTGAAAGGGGTGAAGACAGAAGTATGGGATTGTCCTAGAGGGCAAGAACGAGATATAAAGTGGAAAATTGGTATTAGATAAAAAATTTAAGTCAAAAGACAAATTACTTTTTGGTTTTTAGAGGATGGCGCCGAAATGGGCTCTATCAGGTTTTTCATGATTCTAGTTCAGTAAGCAAATCGATGTGCAACAATCCTGAGTTTCTGGGTAATAAATTGCTCTTGTGTTTTGGAGTGTGTATTACCCAGTAAGCTATGAGTGCATTATAATTTATTAAATGTAGATCAAAAGAGTGAATAAAGTTCAGCTGTCAGTTTGGGGTTATTATTCAATGATCAGGACATATGAAATATCTTTAACTGATAAAGTGCTCATTGAAGTAAAAAATTGACCCAAATTTTATAATTAATAGCACTCAAACTTTTGTTGGTTTTGAGTCGTGACAACATAATACATTTTGTTAAGCCAAGAACGAAAACAAGCACAACTTGAAACTTTGGTTTCAAATAATTTTCTCAAAAATAACGGATAATTTTCAGTTTTCAGAATAATCTTCGGAACTGCTCCAGAACACAGGCTTTCTCAACAAAATCTAAACCAAGATTCGCGTGGTCTAGACAAATTACGCCAAATAGGAGGAATGGTCAAACCATATTAAACGTGATTACAAAGATGTGAGACGAAGCGATGTTTGGATTGGAGCGATTTGGAGACAAACGTAACAGGAAGACATCAGAAGAGTGGCCAATTGGATCTCAATCTTTCAAAATAGAACACAGAAAACGTCTAGAAGGCTTACCGCGTCAAAAAAATGGACAAATGAAGACTGAAAGAAGGAAGAAAACCAGAGCAGAGTTTTGAAAGTCTTTAACGGCCGGTTTTACTTATGTGAAATAAGGTTCATGTTTAATAAAGAGTGGGTTAACTAAAAACGATAATATTGGTTGAAGTGAGGCCAATCAATTTTTCAGAGTCATGGAGTTGAAAAACACCTAAAATTTTTAGGTTTTCTTTGTCGTTGTTGATATTATTAAAATAAAATTAACAAAATTAAACGCCAACCAGAGGAATAAATGCGCCTGTGCGTTGGTGTAGTTATATTGATCGCCATGTATTTTCGTTTTTAGTATCTGTCAGACTTGGATACCAAGCACCCAGATAAGCCAATTTCCTACCTCTTAAGACACTACTATTTTACCAAATGTCTTGGAGCATTTTATAATTCAGCCATCGAACCATCAGGTCAACGCCCTCTTCAGTTGATTTTAGTGATTTTTCTCTATAAGAGTGGATTCCATCCTTTCCAGGGAAGGGGTTTTACAAAGTTGCTTGTGAGGGGTTTGCTTTGATGTTTTTTGACTGTTCTTTAAGTTCAGTCATTTGCTTAGTCGAACCTTGAGTCCACATCTTGATCATAAAGTCCTCCCGTGAATTCGTCGTTTTAATGAGGAATTTAACGTTGATAAGTTTTACAGATAGTAGGAATGCACTTGAAAACCCAAACATAATATTGATTTGGACACATATTCTTCTTATGCGATATATGTTTCTGATCCAGGTTCTGCAAGGAGAAACAATGTATAGCGATTGTAGCATATGGTCTATACCGAAAAATCTTCAGGTTCTCTAAATGAAGAAATTTGGATTTTGAAGATGTGATTCATATCTAGTCAGGATTTTATCATTCATGGTTGGTCAAATTATTATAATTTGTTCCAGAAATGTAGTCTTACAATACTTTTTGGGGTCTTACAAGTACCTAGAAACTTATAAATAAATTAAAGTACTTCAATTAATTTTAAAAGGATGGGTCCTAAAGATTATGGGGTGTTCTGGGTTGTTTTTCTGGTTTTAAAATCATTAATTATGTCTACTATTTTCATTGTGATGGAATGAGTTTAGTACCTTTATTCTTTGTGTTGCTTCTGCGAGTTGGATTATTGTCAGATTTTTTGATTTTTGGACGTGGGGTGAGATGAAGCTCAAATTTTTCTCATGTTTTGGTGAACTTAGTAACAGAACGAGCTGAAACGGTATAGAGTAATCTCAAGTCCGTGAGCAGCGTAAATATGCTGAAATAATTGTATGTTTATAGAAAATAGAGTTAAGTAAACACCCGGGATTAACAGATAATTTTAGAAAGACCCATTACAATCATTTACCGTGCGGTTTTTCACGGTGCTGCGTAGTAATATATAGGAAAACTGGTTTCTTATGAGGGACGGATTTGTGATTGTTTCGAACTTCGGACTGTTAACGCATTGCCAGCTGGACTGTTGCTCCGTCAAATGGTAGAAGACTTTCTTTCAAAAACAACGCATCGTCAAAAATTCATGAGGTGGAGTTAGTTATGACATCGACGATGACGAGTTTATCTTGATAATTACCAGTGATTGTTTCATTATAAAAGCGAGCAGATGAACAGAAATATTTACAGTCAAAACCGTCGAAAGGGTTTCTGCAAAAATAACACATAACTATGTAAAAACATCGTATTCCTGGACTTTTTAAATGAAATTTATATTTCCTAATTCTAACCTATAACAATAAAGTGGTAATTTTGAATAAGTGTGTTGTTGTACATTGCTTGGTGGTGTGAATTATCATAAAGATGGAAAAGAAAGACAGGGGAAACTGAGATACGCCTGACTAGAAAATAATTGTGAGGTGACTGAAGGCAGAGAAGGCGCAGAAAGAAGGTTTGTTAGACCTAATTGGGATGGATGATATTGATCTAATTGAAATAATAAAGAAAAGCAGAAGTCTGGAGTCGTAATCATGTCGACAAGTTTAAAGACATAAAGCTTAACAATAGTTTGGTTTAGTGACTTCAGTTTTCTTTTCAAGATCGTAAAACCAAAGTGTCTCTAGAAACTTTCTCATGCTATAAGGAAAACATTTTCAAACGAGGTTTTCACTGGGATACATTAATCGAATCACGCATGACTTCTAGCTGATGTCGTTACAAATGAAACATATTAGTAGACAACACTTGAGACAACGCACCAAGATAAGAACAAAAGAAAAACAAAAAGGTCTTTAAAAGAATTTACCCAACTGGACGTTGTTTTGTTCTCTCCACCTCCACCCCTAAAGGGTTCTTCCATAAGGAACAAAAGAATTTATTAATCATATACATTTGGGACAGATCAAAAAATTAGAATTTCCAAAAGTGCTTCATTAAAGTTTAACAAAATAGAGGAACAAACAGGAGCTGATATCATCGCCAGGCAGAATACTTTCCTAAAAATGCTCTCTTATCCACTTTTCAGATCAGAAGGAATCCCAACCATGAATTACAGTGGCTGAAGGAGAAGAAGTAACCCAGAGGTTTGCGTAAGACGGATAAGCAAAAGAATTATCAGAAGAGCTGAACAAAGTTGTTTCAGTCATCATCGTGCGACGACCAGATCCGCGTTACTCTCGGCAGATCTGATGATGTTTTATCTTTATGGGAACGAGCGGTCGAAATCGCCGTTCATCAGTTTTTGTTTTCGGATAAACTCGAAATGCCTCTCGAGATTTGATGGTCCATAACCACCGCAGCTAGGAAGGTTTTCATCAAGTTCTGTATTCACTGATCAGAACGTGGCGCTGAGTGTGTATCTAAATTTACAAAATCAAATGACAAAATCATAACCAAGGAAGGAGCTTTTTGGTCATCGCTTCACTCGAAAAGCGGGATCGCGCTCGCGCACCAGCGCGAGGAAGGAAATATAAAGCAACCGCGCCAGTCAAGGGCGAAGGCGCAAATCGTTTATTCATTCGAGCCTATATCCCGAAACCATTCCGTTCTCCATGTCCAAACAAAACCCAGTGTTTCTAATACTTAAAATCAACTATTGGTTGTGTGAAATTATCCATGTTTGTCGGCGATAACGTTGTTTGGTGAACGAGCTATTCTGCGATGTAACCATGGCTTTTACACACCGATGGGTTTGGCCTGTGAAAAATGTTCCGTGGCGAGGTGTTATACCGGGTTGCCGGGAAGAGAATCTCCAACTTAATTATTTTAAATACAAATAAGAATATAAGTTCAAAACGAAAGTGAATCTCGCATGCCAAAAATTAAATAATTTTTAAATGAAACATAGAAACTGAATATTTGAACATGCCGTACCAGCAGGTTGAACTTATGTTTTCAGTATATTGAACGTTTCTGAGGACTATGATATACAGGAGGAGGATCAGGAAGAATTAAAATTGTCAAGGAGTCAATATTACTTTTCAGTGCAAATTAAATTTTTATCGTATAAATTTCGATACAGGAATTACAAATTACCTATCTGTTTAAGTCTGTCTAATCATCGAATTCTTCTTCTTTCCTTCGAATGATTTTCAATGTTATCCAACACTTTTTCTCACCTCTTGCCTGTTTTCAGTGTTGCCATCTCAACATGGACCTTTCTGGAGATAGTCGTAGTAAATTAATAAATACATTCTTCACTTGAAAATCTAGTTTTATAACAGTACAGCAAGTATGATACTACTTCTAATCAGTTGACAATTACAAAACATACTTCTATTAATTACACTTCCACAATCATCTTCAGTATAAAGTAAAAGAAAAAAATACAATCTTCTAAAATATCAGTTATGTATGTGTTTTGTTAATACCTGTTATTATCGAAAGTCGCTCCGGATTCTGACCTAAGAATGTTCATACCAAATTCGAAAAGTGACCTATATAATAATTTCCCCAAGAAAAATAAACAGGTACTTTTTATTTATATCGAGGATTAAGGTGATGTTCAAGTACCAATACAAATCATTTTAATAAAGCTCGTTTTTGCAAATTTCTATCACTGTTTGTTCGTGCCACTCCACCCCATTCTCCCAAAATCACTCCTCTCCGCCTCCCTTCAGCCTGTACCCTGTCTCAGACACTCATGCTAACATAATGGAGCTCATGTTACATGCTACTTCCCATTTAGCCTCCCAATTCCTCATTTTTTCGTCAAACATGTCATCTTCTTTTCCCTCACTCATTTATCTAAGTCTGACATATTTCTTGATGTTTTGCTGTTTGAGTTTTCCTCCCAGTCATGTAATTTTATTTTCCTCAAATTCACCTTTCATATCATCTCTCATTATCGTTGCACCCTCTGCCATCTTTCCTGCGCTTGTGTTCATCTTTGTGTAAATATTCCCACCTGAAGTATTTCAGTGATTTCTTGCATACAGTATCCTCCACTTCCTCCTGAACTGCCCTAATCTTCTCAAATGCCTCCACCTCCTCCTGCGCCCTTACCCTATTCATCTTTCTTTTTCACCTCTTCCGACACTCACCCCTATTTCATTTTCACCACCTCTCATAAATTCTTTCATTCGTAATCTCAACACTATCTTTCACACATAATACACTTATTTTTCTATTTTTGCTTCTTCCTTCTCTTTCTTAGTGTCTCTCTAATCTGACATGATTATAAGCTGTGTTGTTTTCAATACAGATTTTTCCCTTCCCATTATCATCTCAAATTCTGTAAACTAATTATGTTTTTGCCAGTTTGACAGCCTCTTTCTTTTTCATGTATTAAGCTGATGTATCTTCTAGTCTAAACTCTGTCATTCAACCATACTTTGCCCACACCATAATTCTCTAAGTATGTCTCTATAATACAAATTTATTCGTTTTTATCAGATTGCTGCCCACCTAAAATAATTTCATATCAATCTTTGCATTCATACTTCCTCTTAACACCGTTTCATATACCTCTGTTTTATACTATTGGAATCATCGCGTAATCATTTGTCTTTTTATCAATTCACTTTTAAGCTCCTTTTTATCTAATAATGTCTTGCTATCACTTCTATTGCCCACTTCATCATATCTCTTGCTGTTTCATGCACCTACAACAATCGTCCAAATTATGTTTTTTTGAGCACTTCTACGTGCCTACCTTGTTAGTGTTTATCAGTTTCCTCCTTCAAATCCCACATATATATGAAAAGCCAGAAGCCGAAGGGCGCCTCTGTCTGACAACTACTCATGTCCAACGAGAATAATCTCATGAGTTATATCCTCTTATTGGCATAGTATTCATACCGTGTCTTCTGTACCAGTATCAGATCTCTTTCGATCCCGTTTTTATCTTTCTTCACCTTTTAAACATTATTCTTTATAGTTTCTCTGTTTACTTTGCCATCAAAATCGTTAACATGCGCTTTCATCATTTTTCTCTCCATGTTACATTCAATTTCTTAAGTAACATGCACATTATCAGAGTGTCCTCCTTCCTTTTCCTAAAGCACATCACCAAATCATCACATTCATTTCTCTTCCTCCATCAAGCACCATTATAATAAACTATGTGTGTATAACATATCATACCTTGCCTCGATTTCAGCCGCTCCGCTCCTCATATAGTTTTTACTTTTTTAATCACCTCCTTCATATACGGACATAATTACTACTTGCTTTCCAGTTGAATTCGCCACTCCCAATTCTGCACTTATTAACAGTATAGCCAACATCCTCTCCTCCATTCCTTTCCACCGTCAAATTTTCAGTTTGCATAGCCTGGTTCCCTGATGACTTCCTTCATATTTACCTCTCTTCATTTTTCATCATCCTCAGTTTCTCTGGCATTCACCTCTAGTAATATTTATCATATTCCTATTTCATATCTCTTTTCTGTTTCATTTTTCCCTCCTAAATAGTTCCATCTAGTAGACTAAATAATTTCTCGTCTGCTGTACGACCTTTATATCACCACTTCTGTGGTTGGTTTTCTTGAATTCATCTCTCTCATGTTTTGCCTATTTCTTTTATTTCTTTATCTTGTACTTGCACTATGTTCCTCATGCTCTAATTTTCCACGTCTCATCTTTCATGTACTCTTAATCTTCCTATTCCTCCTGTCTCATGCCTCACTTGCCACCAACGCCCTCTTTCTCTTCATACACATCTTTTGGCATCCTCCGAGTTCTTGCTAATTCCACCACTCTTTTCTTAGTTGCTTACCTTCCTTTGCCTAAATTTTGGACAGCCTTCTTGCTTTACTTCACTAATATCCATTTTTGATGATCCTTCAGTTTCTTTTATATGTTCTATGTTTGATTTTCTTCCACTCAGTTTCAGTTTCATGTATTTTTCTATCAGGTTTCTACAATCCATGTTGCTTTGAATCCTCCGACCTCAACAGCGACCTCTGCATACGCTCATATTACCTTAAACATGAGGTTGATGGGTCATGAATCCACTTCATCCTCATTGCAACCTCAATATCTTCTTATTACATTTCCTCCGATTCCTAAGCACATGGTCAACGATATCGATCATCTTGCTCCTCAAATCTGTAAATCATATACTTCTTTGTCTATTTCCCACTATTTTCAGAATTGTCCATATATATTAAATATATGTTAATATGATTTTCTTCTGCCCTTGATTCAGTATATTACATCAGTTGATGTTCTTTGTTTACTCATCTCCAACTATCGTTTACCTTATATATCTCTTACATATTCAAAGCTCCTTCATATTCAGTCTTTATTTGTTTTTGCACCTCTTCTTCTCTTTTCCCTTTGTTACTGTTTTGGCTTTTCCAACATGTTGTTCTTAAATCATGTGTTCCATCTTGTACTATATCATGTGGGTGTTTCAATTTTGGCTTTAGATTATTTCACTGTTTTTCAGCTGCACCACCTCACCTCAACACTGACAATTGTCTTTCCACTCAGCTCATCTGCATTATTCATCTCTCACTGACAATTCTGATCAGCTGACATACACCTCTTACAAACTAAATCAATGTAAAGCTCTTTATCTCAGTTTCAAGATTCATTGCCTTTCTATAAGTACCTAATGCTAAATAATTCTAGTTCCTCATCTTTGTTTTTCAATCCTGTTCTGATTTCAAATGGCGTTAATCATCATTTTGAGTTCTTGTTAGTGTGTTTGTGTTATCTATTCCGTCATTGTTCTCTCCTTCCCTTCCTCTTCATACCTAGTTTTTGTTCTTTTCTTAAACTGGCTATGTTCAACTAGCTTCCATCTCCATCTACCCATCTGAAGTTTTCAGGAATCCTAATTTTCCTGTTCATTCAGTAATTTTACAAATTTTCTTGCTTCATCTCACGCCTCGTTTGTTTTCACTCTATTAACAAATAAAGCAAATAAATCTGATTGTTTGAATCCTTTAGGCAAATGTGTTTCTCTTCATATGAGAATGTTCTTTTTAGTGCTGATCACGTTCCGACTACTGTTCTTCAAATCCAGCTTAGCTAAAAATTATCATACTTTCTACGCTGGAAGATTTTCCTAGTTTATAGTTATCAGTACTGTCTTTTTATCTGTTTTTATTCTCCTCCATCCTTACCCAAAGTGATGTTGTGAACTCTTTGTTGATGGTTCTGTTTTCACTGGTTTATATTGGTTGTGGTGTTTTATTCTGACTGAGATGATTCATTAAATTATCACGTCAATTAAATATCAGCGCCTCAGTTACAGATTCAGAAAAATCAAATGAGTTTGGACGTTTCAACATTCGTTCCTCCCGAACCTCCTAAAAATCAGTTTCAGCGACTACTGTAACTGACCTGCCAGTTCGTGCCATGTTCACGGTTGCTGGTTTTTATCGACATCTGCGCTGTATTTCTTAAATCAAATGGTTTTCGGTCAGTTCAGGTCCACCATTCTGAACTGACTCGTTGTTTGCTTGCTCATCGATTAAGAATCGAGTACATAAAACCATAGTAGTAAAGACCGTAAGTGCAAACCATGGGAACCAAAATGTCTATATTGGGCATTGTCAACAAACTCTCAAGTTAATTATCAGTTTCCAGTATCAAAACACAGATACAGAACACCATATAGAAAAATCTATTACAAATAAGTAGACCAAAATGTCTATATTTGTATGGGTTCAGTTCAAGCTGAATCGGGTTTTTCAGTTTCTCATTCATTCGTCTGGCTGGCGTTACATGTCGCTAGGAACACGTCGCGCACCTCGCTAATGAGAATATAACGGAAAATGATCACATTAGATGCCGGCGTTAAGTGATCTCGGCTTTACATTAATGGCGCCCAGTTGAGAATCAGATGTCTCGTTCTTAGCCTGGTGACGACTGCCGACCCGAAAACAAAATTTGTGTTGGCAATGGTTAATGACGGAAAGGCGCGCGACTGGCGCGACTCGGACGCCTTCGACGTAACAGTTCTGTTATGTGGACGGTACGAAATGTGTGTAATTGGCGCCATATAATGCTTCGCTCTATCTGTGTGTCGTTTGCGGCAAAATGTTCGGATCAACAACGGTACGCGCTGTTATGTTGTTTTCGAGCTGGGGTGTCTGATGAAAGAAAAATGTGCCAACCGTGATATTCAAGAAAAATAGTCCTACTCAAGGCGATCGTTATGTTTGATGAAGGCCTTTTGGGTTCTGTTCTGTTAAAACAATGACCTCCCAGACTGGTGGTTCTTAGAGGAGCTTAACGGTTGGTTGAAGACAACTCCACATCGAATAGAACAACATGGTGACTCTTTGGTTCCACCAGGATGTATTCGCTTTCTTGTCTCTTTGCCTTTTAGCTAAGCTGTCTTAGTGAATTTCATAGTTCTGAGAACAGTCTGTCATTTATTAGATCCTGGTTTCTGATTTATTGTTTATATTTTGTGTTTGCACTCAGTTTGCTAGTAAAGTTTCGTTTGTTATATGATGGTTGATTTCTTGAAGAGATGATTGTTATCTGTTGTTTTGTATTACTCTTCTTTGTTTTATTACACTTTGTGTCTGTCTTGGACATTAATGAAATTCGCGGCGCTTTGTTCGCCGGTGGATGCACCAGCGTTGTTCATCCGGCGCTCGTTCTGCGACGTTCTCTTTAACGATCTGGACCGCTCTTTGTGCTGGTTCTTAGTGATTGAATCTCTTATAGTGTTCGCCATTCAAATTATCTCTGGGTGTGATTTTCGTCTGCGCGTTCGGCGACTCGGACACCTCGACTGCAGTTAATGATGAATTATTTATGAAATTACCAGCTCTCAAACACCAGTTCACAACCACCAAACCGCGACATATTAAGGATATTTGTCGCTGACGAAGGACAGTCTCGATTAATAACGCACGCGTTCAGGTTCGCTGGTCTTATTCCACTGATTACGCCGGCGTATTTGTGATCTTCATCTACCGATTCGGTTTTAACGATTAGTTCCTTTATGGTTTGGGGATCAACTTCGGTATCACTAGTTTAACAGTATATCCGAACAGTTTCAGTATACACTAAAGTGCAGAAACTGTGAATCGACACTACATGTGTCTGTATATACTTATCTTTGCCTTATATCGATGAAAGGAAGTATAAATTTCATTTATGAGGGTTTTTACGATTTCATGTTAAATATAATCGTGTTGCGATTTCGATATTGTATGTGGTTATTTTTACATTTAAATAACGTGACTCCTGTGGTTTAAAGCTCATATGAATGCAAACAATTAAGAATTTTCTCTGCTGCCGATTCGATCTTGACATTTTTACACACACACATTTGGTTTGCGGTCCTTTAGGTTTTGTAGATGTCGATGAGGTTTGCGGGATTCTTAGAGAGATGAGATGAGTGAGAGCGAGTGACTTCTTATGTAACATTCTGTATGTTGTATTATAATACAGTGATGTTCTTTCGTGATATGGTATTCAGTGTGTGTGTTGTTCTGCCTTCCCCTCT
This sequence comes from Abscondita cerata, assembly GCA_030710515.1. Classification (NCBI taxonomy): domain Eukaryota; kingdom Metazoa; phylum Arthropoda; class Insecta; order Coleoptera; family Lampyridae; genus Abscondita; species Abscondita cerata. The sequence continues at coordinate 880 of JALBCR010004107.1, read as the reverse complement.
TCCCCACCACCACCCGGCTTTCTTAATCAGAAAGTGTGGTTGGTTCTTTGTGGGTTGGGTGTTGATTCTTGATGATTGTTCATGCCCACCACCCACCACACACCTTTTTTTCTTTCAGGCGTTTGTTTCTGCCGCACCATATTCCTTGCCTTTTTCCTATGGAAAACCTCTTACTTATTGTTGTTTTCCACCCAGATTCATGTTATTCTTAATAAAGTATTATTAACATAAATGTTCTTCTGACTGAACACCTGCCCCCCACCACCACCCCACCACACACACCCACCACACCACACACCCACACACACTGGGGTGCCCCCGCTGCCTTGCCCTGCTCTGCCATGCCATGCTGCCAGCGGTGGAGTGCTGCAGGCCCGGAGGGGGAGGTGATGCTGCAGGTCTATACGGTGATTGTGCCCAAATGCTTTCTTTACTGCATACTTGTAAGTATATAATAATGTACTCATAACATAATATATAAATATAATATATAACATATAATATCTTTCTTATATCATAATATTTTTATAAATCTTCTTCTGTATTCTATATTATTTCACATCTCTTTCATATATAATAACATATTCTTATATATATCTTCTTATATCTTCTGCTCTCATATAATAATAAATCTCATGTATCATTCATATATTATAAATATATAATATTTGAAACAAATGATAATAAATATATTATATATAATATAATATATGCCTCTTATATATATAACATCATCTTTCTTCTCTTCCTTATATATCATTATATATATTTAATATATCATATACTCTTTTTTCTTAATAATAACATACTCTATATCTTTTATATATATATAACAAAAAATAATATTCTTCAACATAATATATAACTCATGCATATATAA
>JALBCR010004106.1:0-49090 GCA_030710515.1 Abscondita cerata | reverse complement strand
TCACTTTTTTACAGCTCTTTATTGATTTGCGCGTGTTGAACATATTTCAACGAATTGTTTCATGTGCCGTGCGAGATGTATGATTAATTACGTTTTAGAAGCAATAAAAGTCATTTGGTGCATTATAATAAATCTTACGATCGACAAGATCTGAAACGAAGCTTTGAAGACCGGAGATCGTGAAGGCCGCCGTTGTTTCTCAATAACGAAATTGGACATTGTTGTTCGCAATGATGTGGATGTTTTATTACGTCTTGATATTTTTGAAGGGCAGAAATGTGTCATTAATTCAATTGTTAAACTCTATGACAAATCGAAGGTCTTACGGGAGGTGTAGTGTTCAGCGTAGAAAAAATGGAAAATTGTCGGAGCTCTAGTTCAGTTTTTTACAGATGCTGGATGCGATCCATCAATTCTTTCTCAGTAATTAGATTAAAAAAAAAAAAATATTGTATGTAATGAGCGCTGTTGATTTTCGGGAGGGAGATTTGAGTCTGAACCACAAATGCGAAGCCATCTGTCGATTATTAAATATGATAACATAAGTTAATGACCTGATCAAGATTATCCAGGGTATTTTCATAAATTAGTATTTAGTCCTGACCCTTAGACTGGATTGGTATTGCGGCTTTGTTGTGTTTACGCTAACGATTTTTGTTGCGGGGCATTACCTGACTTGGTTATCAAAATCTTTCTTATAACTGACCGCGCCAGTGTTCCCGCTGTAGGTGCAGCCTCATGGCAGTGGTTTCATGTTAGTGTGCCGTGGCGCGTACCAGCGTAACTGTTTGTGATTGGAGTTGAAGCCTTTGTTCAAGTAATGTTTTGATTTGTGTTTTCCTGCTTTAACTCATTTAGCCTAATTGTTTATAGTAATTTGCAACTTACACCATTGTCATCACCCTCGCACTGGATTTATATCAGTTGGTAAAAGAGATATTGTTACATTCATGTTGGAATTATAATTTTCATTAATCGGAGTACTATGCTTTGTGTAACGTCTGTGCATTATCTGTTTATCATTCTCGCTTGATTTTCTTCACTACAAATACAATTTTGCGTGGTCAGATATACAGTTACAAATAATTTTACAAGTCTACAATGGTTAAATTCATGGGCGCCGATCAATAACTACCAATTTGCAGTCTAGATTATTTTATTATAAAGCGCGTTTAAGTTCAATGCACCCACAAGGTCAACTAATCTTCTGTAACTACATTAAGACACAAATAATTCTCTTTAGAAAGAGTCTATCTCCCTGACCGTGTTTACCATAATATTTACTCTTCACCCTATCTACCTCTCGATAAAGAAAGTAACTGAACTTTCACAGATGGCGAATTAGCATTGCACACTTCGTGATCGCATATACATCCGCATGGTACGATATTTTACAGCATTAACGGTGACTACTGAAATTTATCGAACAATTTATCGAATATTTCTTTGAATTCGGGCAGAACAATGAGTTAATAAATAAGCGTTCGGTTTAACATGTCGCTGAGATTGATTTAATTTTAACGAAAAAAATGAAATATATTCAAGAATTAGAAAGCTATTAGTAATGAATCTCTGGTGTAATAAAGTCATAGAAACTTTATCGCGCTGTGAAGGTAGGCCTATAAGTATAGGAAAATCCCCTACAGCTAATTGCTTTGTGTTATTATTATCATGGATTACTAAACTATCTCTTTATTTCTTTGGATTAAAACTGCAAACTCTTTGCGAATACCATTTACTTACACAATTGTTAGCACAAGGTGAAGCACAAGAAAAATATTACAAAATGCCCAGCTTTAGTGTTTATGAATAATTGAAAAGACGAAAAAGAATTAACCGTGGATGGTTGTTTATATTATGTCAGATCAGAGAGTTGGTACCGCAGTTTTCACTACTGGAGTAATAAAATTACAGAGAAATAAATGTAATTGGTCGTGTTATCCCCATTGATCGAAGATCAAGTGACTAAGGTGATAATCATAATCATGCTGCCGATGCAGCATGTAAATGAAGTAAAGTTATGAATAACATCCCAAACGACTGATGCCTGCGCATCTCAGACACCTCTATATAATATCAGCTGCCACAACAGTTACATGGCGATTTTGGCGACTACCGGGCAGATAAGCGTCGGGGACGCTAAGTGTCCCAGCTGGCAGAGCCAACGGCACCAAGCTGCCTCTCGCGTGGTGCCATTACTCTGAAGAACACGACATGCCAACAACGAATGGTTTGGCACTTTTAATTCCAGGCCGCTGCACAGGTCTCTTTATCTTTGTGCTGGGCAGAAGTCTTCAAGGACGCTTTTTAGTCGGGCGACGGTACTTTTCCATGTACCATCTTTGCCAATTGTTTACCATTCGCTGATTAAAACAAAATATGCTACCACTGATATAACCGCCGCTTTGCACAACAAAAGAAGCGAAGAATTGCAACCGCCTTTGGACAATCCCAACCGTGCTGACCGATTTTTTAACCTGCATGATCCCAATACAATGGTAAGTGCATTCCTCAATCGACGCACATTGTGATTTGTTTTTCCATTTTGTCAATATGTTTATCTACGCCAAATCAATCACATGGTCTGAAAGCAGATACAAAGCGGATGCAGATTTTGCTTTGGGGTGGGGTGCTGCGGCGACATTTGTTCCTACGCAATATAACGGTCGACGGCTTTTGCCGCGAAAAATGTTATTGCGATGACGATATTCTGCACTAGCAGAAGTTACGACCAATTGATTATTCCGAATGCCGTGGATAGCGCGTCCGCCAACGACGCCAGCGTCGTCGAAAGGGCCACGATTCTCATATTTGCCGAATTTTGCTTTGATGCAGCGGTTTAAGGATTTTCAAAAAACCGCAAATTCTGCTGAAGTTGGCACGAGTTTGAATAGCCAATTTCACCATCGTCAGACGTCTGGAGTTGGACAGGTGTTCAGGAAGGACTGATACGTTAGAGATCGTGAATAATTATATGAAGGTTCGTTTAGAGAAATAACCAGTGATTAGTAAGAAAGAAGGTGCAGGGATTTGTTAAATAATGCCGGGATCAGTGTTTTCATATTGAAGCGCTTTGAGCAGGAGCCAACTGTGTGAGTGAAGCCTAATATCTATGGAAAGTGCGCCATAAGTGTTATTAATAGAATATGGCGTATATTAAAGTGAAGAACAAGATGTTATCTGGCTGGGATCATAGGAAGTGCTTTGTGCAGAAAAGTAGTAGATGAAGTGTCTGAAAAGAAAGATTAGTGGGAGAAAGGGACTGAAAAGAGGAATGTGAAGTGGACATTTATCCGCATTGTTTTGCTGGGTGTTCAGTGGGGCACAGAGTGAGTATTTAATATTTGAAAGCCGTTACTTTGGCTGGTTTCGAAGTGGTACGCGGCGCCGAAATTCTGAAGATGGCGTTCATTCTCCGTTGCGCTGAACCGAACGCGATCGCTAACTTATTTAGCGGTGGCGCGTTTCGAATGGTACGGGTGTTGAATTGTCATTCGATAAATTGCTTTCGATTAGGCGCTTTGCGTATTCGGGCATCTGACGTTTTGTCGTTACGACCGTGGCTGCGTCGCCGTTCAACGTTAGCGTTATTACTGATGCGACCATGGTCAGCAATCGCGTTGTTTACATTTAACAGTCAAACATTTGTGTATATCTACCTTGATGGTGTTTTGGTTCTATGGAAATATTAATTAATATGTTATTTTTATCATTTTATTTAATACAGAAGCAAAAGCTGGTTTGAAGAAAACAAATGCTGTTTACGACCTCAGATTTCTTTAAGTTTTGTGATAGGTACGTGTGTTTGCCATAAACTTTTTATTTTAGACGCAAACAAATCAGGCCGAAAGGTTTTTCTTTGTGGAAAAGCTAAAAAATTATCGTTAGCTAATTCCACCTAGACGTTTTTATTGATAAAAAGATACCATGATAGATTCAAATACATTGTCTACATACTAAGTTCTGTTTCTGACTAAGTTTGTTTTGCTTTTAAAGAAGGTTTAATAATGCTGCTGTTCCTCCATGTGAAGGTTTCTAATAACTGGCTGGTTCAAAATTTTTGTTTTGTGGATTCTGTTTTTAACTCGGTTTTTAGCAATCATTTCTATTGACTGTCCGTTTTCCGGTGTTTGACCGGTTCGTCTCTGCCGGTTTGTTTGTCAACGCGCCGAAGAGTGCGATGAATGGCTGTTCTATCATCAAATTCCGAGAATTTAGAATGATACATGTGATTGCTGTCATCATAATATGATTTATCGGTTGGTCTATTCAATTGCAAAATTCGGACATCATGATCGCGGCGGTGGTTTGTTGATTGGATTACCCAAATTTACAACATATGGTTGTTGCAGTTAATAATTCACATTCAGATTTGATTTACAATCTGTTCATTAAATGATCTTTATTTTGTGAGGACAATGACGCTGATTTTGGGTGTGTGGAAGCTGAAGTGATGGCTTGAACATTAAAAACGTGATTAGCGTAAATGTTATCATGGCGCTGGTGCCATCCTTCTACGATTTCTACCTGTATTATAATTGCATTAAGTTCAACTAATCGCACATGTATTCGTGATATGTTTTTTGGTAATTTTTAAAAGTGAATACGCTAATGATTCTGTAAATTTATTTGAAGTCAAATGTTTTCACGTATTTATCGTAATTTAAATCTGTGTATTCAGTATTTAATATTATGATTCTTAGCATATGTGAATTACAACACGAATTTGCTAGAGGCATCACCAGTTTTCGATTTCAGTTATTTTTAGGCTAGTACGATTTAAAAGCAATGCAGTTTTAAGTGATTTTCCTTTGGAATTAGTTTTTATGTTTTCTTTGGCGGTCAGGTTCAAACTTGGTTGACTAGTTTTAATTAGTTTTATGTCTCGCCCGGGTTTTTGGCACGTACCGAAATACAGATGTTTCATATATTTTTGGTGTAAGGCGTTTCTTGGTGTATAATTTGACCGAAACGTTCGTGCAAATGCGGATTGAGTTTGTCTTGGCGGCTGTTGTACCCAGGTGCGAGAAAACGACGGCTGTGGCGAAGCGCCCGGCACCGCCTTCGCCGGTATTCAGCGCCGCATGCTTAATTGGTTAATGCGTATTAAATGTTAGAGACCAGCGGCAGCGCAACAGCTGCCATTGCGGCTGTATTCGTTGGTCCAGCCGCCGGTCAAACAATAAAAAATGGCGGAGTTCGAGTGCTCGCATCATCGCTGGCGGATGAGGAAATTTAATCATTGCGGTTGATCCCTCTTCGAGATTAATGGCCCATCTGGCGTATGTAAAAACTAATCGTGAGAAGACTGATCTATTATAAACTTCTACTGGTGACTGGTGATCTCACAATATGGCAGTCTATGGTTGGTTCCAGTCTGTTTGGTTCAAATCACTTTGCAACTAGGTTGCGCATTTTGATGGCGTCGTTCTTGTGGTCTTTGACCAAATTTTTTGAAACCTGCTCAGATATAAATTTTTCATCTTAATTTGAATGTGCCACTTAATTCTTTAACAATACATGGACTAGTTGTCTGTTGCCTTGGAAGTTTCAGTGACAGTTACCTGAGTGAGTTTTATTCAGTGGCGTTTGTCATTCACTTACCAGTACGGCCTTTTAATCGAATGTTCGATGGAGTAATATTACAAAACAGGAAACCAATCAAGGAATACGTTTAATGGTTCCACTAATTATAAGCGCTGTTGCGAACCAACCAGCATCACGCGCTGCCTTCGGCTGCAGCAGGCGAACTGCGCGTCGCCGCTCAGCGCGGTTCGCTAATGCCGGTACGGGAAATATCGCATCTCAAGTTGTTCCATGTTTTGAATGACATTATTTCTTTGTTTTTACTGAAGCAGTCTTGTGATTTTAAAGCTATCCCGAGATTGCCGAGCGCAGTTCATTGGTTTTCTACTTTTTCTAATGCATAAGCAAACAAAGAAACCTCTCTTTTTAGGGTTAAAATTACACTTTTGAAATAACTTTATGGCCACGAATCATCGTCAGCGGCGCTTTAACAATTGAGAAAGTCGATTATTAAATAATTATGTCTCTCATCGGAAGCGTTAGATTTTCCAGCATTAACAAAGAAGAAAATCGATATTATAAAGACCGGTTGAGAACGGGTTGCCTGTGGAAGACAAATTCTTGTTTAAGAAATCAAATTTTCTTTATCACAACAAAACTCCGACTTTCGATTAAATATATTTTCAATAAAATAGTTTTACAGTTGAAGAGCCAGCATTAGAACGATTTAAAAGTGCAAACCTTTGAAGAAAATCTGCAGCAGGAGGTTGATTTCGTGTTTTTGCATGGTTGAAAGTCGCTAATGAAGATGTCTCTGATCTTGCAAGGTTGATGCGCTCTGAATACTAAATGTCTGCTTTAAGTGTTCACTGGAATCTTAAAGAAGCATTTAGTCAAACAGCTGCTATAGTTTGGCTGCATTTGTTTTCTTATTGTTTATCCGAAAAAGCGATAAAGTTGTACTTTAATAGGAAGCAGAAAATGTTGTAAAGCAGATTAGTTATAAATTGTGATGTTTTCCTTCTTGTTTTATGATTTGGTGGCATCGACTAAGCGATGCGCTTTGTCTGATGTTTTCTCAATTAAATGAATCATATTGAGAAGCCGCGAATCATTCAGGAGTTGAGCGTTCTAAAACGACACATGTCTTTATAATGGTTTTAAAGTTGTTTGCCTGCGGATAACTACTCTTTCTAGATAGAAAGATCCTCTTTAGAGTGAGTAATTCGGACACTACGCATTCGGCTACCGGCAGAAGAAGTTTCATGGAATTGAAAACGATGGTTATTGTTGAGTTGAGGACTGGTAAAATATAAGCCGGTGCATGGAGCGTTCCGGTGTGACGCGGTTTATAATATAGGTTGCGCTGTGCGGTCGTCATTTTGGCGCCGTTCCATACGTTTTGGCGATGCGCGACTGGATCTCGACGACCATCTCAAAGGTGCGGCGGCACGAACTACCATCAGGAGGTTGCGGAAACTCGCCTGGAAGAAAAAAGTGCGGCACGAATCGCGAAAAAAATTGGGTTCTGCTAACTGCCGGACCCCGCAACCATCTTGCCGTACCGTGGAAATATCGATAAACGGTTGATCTTGTTACCATAATTCGCTGGGACCATATTCGTTGTCAATTTCATAAATCAAATCTTAACAATTACGAAGTCATTTGTTGCAACGTTCCGGTCCTTTGCCCGCTGGTTACATTACCGCATAGGGATAGAAACCATGCCAGTTAACGATGAAGTAACGTGGCGCTGTAACATCCACATGAAGAATAAATCATTTAAAAATGTGATTTCAAATCGTTCTGTATGCTCTATGGCGCGAGATATCGCATGATGATGAAAGGATCAGTGCGGTGCTATGGGGTTATAAGACATAAAGCGAAACGAAAACGCGGTGCCTGCCACATTCTAACTCTTCCGCTCTATATTTGCCCGTCACGAAGCTGAGCGGAAGTAGCGCTCACTTGAAGGAGAGCCGTGAATCCGCGCGTGCTGCATCCGGCGTAAAGTGGTGGGAGTTCTAAGACAATGCGACCTGGATTTGAATGGTAAGGGGATTTTGGATGATTTCAGACAAATGTTTACCCATCGCGAACAAGACGGCGCGAGTTCTGGCAGCGCTATCGCGTAACGAAAAATGATGACTTTCCCCATGTGAACGTCGTTGCTTCAGATTACAGGTGGAACGATGACCGAACAATCATAAAATAATTGACGGCCTTTCGCGGCAACATAATAAAATAGATGTGCGCTGCGCCCATATCAGAGGCACACTTTGGCCGAACGATGTTTGAGATTCGCGCGTGTTCGCGCATGTTTTTTTCAACCACTTTGTTCGAGACAACGATGTTAATATATCGAATTAAATACTATGCGACCGCTTTGAAATCGGTTTTCAGCGCGTGAATGCTCTTCGGTGGTCATACAAACTCAACGATGGTCCTTTAAGTATCGTTGCTGTACAGCCCACCAGAACCACAGTATCAGCGCCATTTGGATATTAATTCTCTTCAGGCGTTGGCGACCAGGCGAAATCGTTCTGGGACTGAATATGCTAACGCAACACACCGACGGGCGGAAACTCAAGAATCATCGCGCGACAGAAGGAAGGAAACTTACCGAGAGCGTCTCCACGATTTGAACTGTTCTGTGTCCATCTACACCCACCTATTGGTCAGCAGATACAAATAAAGTCTCATTTGCTTGTCTTTTTCTTATTCGAGGTGCGTAGCATCTAATTATGTCTGCCCTCAAAGAAGAAACATCCTGAGAACTTATCCACTGATCATTCACCCATAATCACCATCACTTATGGTACTCAACATAATAAACCGTCCTATCAAAGTTAACATCCTCGAGGAAAAACGAACTGAGTATATATTCAAAAACTATATACAAAATAATCTAAACTTGAATATTCGCTTACAACAACCAGGAAGGTGATTGATAATGCACTCCTTTACCTCACCCAACCATACAAGCAGCAGTACATTTAGCCACTACCCCGGAAAAACTGGGACCCAGAGAGAAAACAGAGGATACCACTTTTGCCTACCTGTGCATATAAAATACCTTGCAGCGAAGAAAGAGAGCACGATGTGTATGGCAACGAGAAGTCGTAACCCTACTGAGACAAAGAAATGTATATAATAGATTAACACGCCTACTAAAATCACTGCTGCAGGAAATCAGAAACACCACACGTTTAAATCGTATAGCCCGCAACTTATCAGCGGGCGACCACAGCATTTGAAAAGCCACTAAATCATTTAGGAAACTTAATTTATAGCGCATCTGAACATAATAATAACAATGATAATAATGACATTAAATAACTCCTTGTTCTATCCTTAATACGATGATGCTGCCGATCAGACATTCTAAAGTCCAAACGAAGGTTAAAAGGATGATCATCAAGATAAGTAGTAATCGATCATGGCATGACTTCTGTCCCAATTGGATATTTGAACAAATTATTGAGATCAACAAGCCAAATAAACCTTCAGAACAGAGTCTGCTTTTGAAGATACAGGATGCACATGCGTTAATACCGCCTCATCAATTGAAGCGTTCGCTAAGGTCAAACTCAACAATACAATCGATCGTCATCGAGTTGTCAGAAACCATTCTCACAAGCCTTGTACGGAAAAGCTCGTGCAGCGGCGTTCTTAGGTACGTCGGAAGAAGCTAAAAGATCGGAAGTTGCACGACGGACTATTATACAAACTTAACTATTTCCTTCTACGCCTTACTACTTGTCATATAGATCTACTGCACGACAGGTGCTGTAAAGTAGAAATTAAGACCTACACTGCCTTGCCAACACAAGTAGTTCCCATTTAATTCAATAATGTAATCGCGCGGCTTCTTATCAACTTAATTATGTGTGAGGTAATTTCTTTTTTATTTTACTTCGTAAAAAGCGAGAAAAAGATCCTTACGATATTAGATGTGCTTTCTAAATACATGAAGAAACACTTATACAATTAATTTTGTTGATATTGATTGATTAAACATTGTAGAAAAAACTGTTCGGACAATCTGTAGATTAAATGTGTTAAGCTTATCTTATTCCTGAAAAAAACAAATTTAAGAAAAAATAAATGTATAATATTGCAGTGGATGCATGCAGCGATTAGATGGAATTAAATGGGAACTTACCGCGTGTTGTATTGGCAAGGTAGTGCGAAAGGCTAATATGATACTGCAGCCTCAAATTACTATCCCACCAGTTCTGAGGGTCCCTCAGGGTGCTTGGTTCACTCCTTTATCACACCACATCTGCAACTCTGTTCACGGCCTCTGACCTCCCACCACAATCGACGCGGTCTGCCGTCGACACAGCTCACATAAATAAAATCCACAAATTGCATCTGAAAATCTTCCAAACGCATCTTAACCCACTACAAGCTTGGATGAAGCGATGGAAAGTCAAAGTAAGCGATACAAAATCCCCACAAATTACATTCACGGACGAAACCATCCACCTCCTATTCAAGTTGAAGTATTTAGAGATTAATCTCAACTAGACCAAAACTTACGTGGAAGCTACGAGTATATTTCTGCTAATAAGCCACATAAACCTAAAAACACGTCAAAATGAGTTGGCTCCTGGGTTTGCAAGTGAAACATCGTCAAGAAAATAAATCACTTCTGTACAAATGCATCATAAAACCTATCTGGGCATACGGAGTTCAGCTTTAGGGATATGCAAAAGCCATCAATACTAATATTATACAGAGAATCTAATCTAAGATACTGGACGATCTTCAATGCACCATGGTACCTCGTTAATAAAACCCTACACGATGACTCTGGAATATTGCTTGTACAAGAAGAAATTACCCTGTTTCACTAAGAAATACTTTGAACGACTCCTGATCATTCCAATGAAGACAGCTAGGCAACTATACATGCAACCTGAAATCACAAAAAAGACTAAAAATTATGGCTTACAGATATATTAAATCAATAACAATCAATAATCGGGAGTGTTGTCACTGGATAACATTTCCTCTCATGTATTGTACCATAAGCAAATTTACTTATATAGCTGTCACTAGCAGATTGTAAATATTCACTATTTAAAAAAAAAAAGCAAGGTAGGTATCTGTTTTTATCAGGTTTCACAAACAAAATGACTCACACTGGGTTTCTTTTCTTTTTGAACCAATGATTGAACTAAGACTAAAACTAAAAGTGTTGAAAAAGAAAATAGGTTTTACCAAGAGGTAGTTCAAATAAAAATTATAAATAATAAAATTTTCAACAACTTTTCTCAGTAATTACTTATTGGATTAAACAATTGTGTATAAAGAAATTACAATTTAGAGGTAAATCATTCATATTCATTTGCACAAAAATTCAGGTTTATTCAGTCTTATGTCAAAATTCTCCTAATTTAACCAGCCTTAATTCAGGTATTATTTTGATTCAAAAACTTATTATATTATATTATTTAAACAATAATATTATTTTATTCAAACTCATTACTTTCAAATTTGCATTTAAGAAAAATGTTTAAAAAAATAATAATAAATTTAGTAACTAAGAAAAAGAGTTAAGTAATTGTCATTGTCAAATAAAATTAAAAATGTTTTTGCAAAGTTACTTCTAATTATAGTAAATATGATTACCGCATGGATCATATTAACCAGCAAATAATTATAGTCCACACAAAATCCACGACATCCAAACCATTTGGTCTTACGATCGGGATTCTTTCACTACAAAAGGCCCCGTACAAACTAAGGAGACAGAAGACATTTTACGTAAACTAAAACGGTACAAAAAACATTTCATTTATTTCGATGACCCTATACCTAAATTTGACAAGTGAAATAATGGTATTTATGTCATTATACGAGGCTGGTTCAATAAATACACGCTCGAACGGTGGTACATGTAAGCGGTTTATTTTACACTAAACAAAATTGCCATTACTACAAAGACATGCATCCCACTGCTTCACAAGACGCTGTATACCGGTGTGGTACCAGTCCATTGGCTGTTCGCGGAACCATTTCAAAACTGCCGCCTGCTTGACTTGAGCGTCCGACTGGAATCGCTGTCCCTTAAGTGCTCCTTCAATGGTCCGAAGATATGGAAGTCACAGGGTGAAAGATCCGGGCTGTAAGGGGTGTCTCAAAATCTCCCACCTCATCCGCTCCATCTGTGATTTGCCTTGGCAAATCCGCTGTCGATTGTCGCCCATCTGTGAACTTCCGACACCATTCCACGACTGTGGTTTTTGAAGGACACTCTCCACCATAAACATTTTGCATTCTCCCATAAATCTGAACTGGAGTGTTGCCCTCAGCATGCAGAAACTGTATGACTGCTCGGTAATCGGTTTTGGACGCTCCAACTATAAGACCTGCCATAATGAAACGCGCACAACAACTGTCTCCTGTACGAATATCACGAGGGATGTGTCACAATAGACAGCTATATAGCAGCCGCTGGCCTACGCAAATTTGTACGATTATAGCTCCACTAACAATCGTTTCACAGCGCTCGAACGTGCATATTTATTGAACTAGCCTCGTACTAAGCATACGAATTAATATTTAAAAATTGCTTGCTTTAAAGGATTAAAAGTTTAAATTGTCACTGTTTGGTGATTCCCCTTTTAAAACGAATATAATTATAATATAAATTCATTAACCTTTGAACATTGTATTCGTGTTTCACAAATTAGTGTATGTGTCAAGTACCATTGAAATTTCGCATTCGAAGTTCGCAAACCAAATATGTCGCTGTGCAATCACTTTAAATATTTAGGTTTGACTACGATAGCACCCAACAATAAAAACAAGAATGATGGTAAATCATTACTTGTAAAAGTTCAACTCATTATTGAATCATACGAGAATTTTTTAGAATCATTAAAAGAGACGCAAATTTCTGAGTCCATTAGTAAACAAGTTCAATCGGAGTTCTGTATTTTTAATCTTCTTTTGAGCAATATTTTAATTTTATAATAGAATGCAGAACAGTCGATTTAGAATTAAGCGATCTTCCGTCGCTCAAAGAATTTAGGCGTAATTACACCCAATTAAACGTTTCCGCAGAAGCTGTGGTAGAGAACAAAACGTCGATGTCATCTAATGAAAGTGCCCCAGACATTTGACAAGTAGAAAATACGCCATTAATAAAAATGGAACAATACACGCTTCAACAACGCATTGAAATTATTAAATACACGATAAAAATAGTGAAAAATTGGCAGAGACGGTTCGTAAAACTAAAACATTTTTATCTCTCGAAGAAGTGATCACAATTGGCCACCGAGATCGTGTGATTTAACACCTTGTGACTACTTCCTTTGGGGCCGCGTAAAAGATAAGGTCTACGTCAACAGTCCAGCGTCAATTCAAGACCTCAAAGATGGAATTCGTGAGGCTATCGAAGACATAGGGCAGCCACTTTGCGATTTGGTTATGAAAATTTTCTAGAAAAGGATATGGTCATGTAAGCGTGGTCGTAGTGGCCATTTGGCTCATGTTATTTTCCATTATTAACGGCATACCTTCTTTTTTATAATGAAATAAACATCCGATCATTTATCTAAAAAAATGCCATATTTCTTTAAATATCAAAATAACACCTTTTATTGGTAAGCCCTAGGTATATAATTACCCAGGTTCGATGAAGGACAGCAAACGTTTCGACGTTTTTTTTGAAGTATTTGAAGCTTTGATTGGTTTAAACCCAAAATTAAGTTCCATTGCAAAATTTCTATATTTAAAAAATTCGTTAAAAATTATTAGCGAATTGAAGGCAACAGAAATCAATTCTAAAGGAAAGACATGATTACAAAAATCTTTAGACATTTTGACGTATTGTTTGAAACTCCTAAATTAAATAAAGAGTCACAATTGGGGTTCTTTTGTGACAATTTCACTCATACGTAAAAAATGCCATTTGTTTATACAAAAATCGTAGTTTGTTATCGGATAAATAGGAAGGAACAGAAATGCAAGTGGATTAAAAATCGGACAGATTACGTTACCATGGTGACTCATTATGTAAGCTATGTAGAAAAAGTTGCGTGCAGTTTGAAAATGATATCTGTCAACTGTATATTTGACAATGAAAATACTACAACAATATAGGAATATTTTCAAAGCTAAAATATTAAGTAAAATTAAAAATTTTGTTTTGGAAATTAGTGTATAGTTTCGTACTTTCTAATTTATAATACAGGATGTCCCAAATAAGAGTGACTGATTTTAAAAGTAAATTCCCAGCTTATTAATTGCTCCAAAGAGATGGGGTTTTCACTAGTTTTACTAGTTTATCAAAAATATTTTTTTAGGCTTGGCTGGCATTTCATCTCATCATCACAGGGTGTTTTACTAATGTTGGTCAAATTCAAAGGGAAAAATATGTTTTATTTTAAATAAAACACCCGATAATTTTTGATCTCATTCGAAAGAGCAATCATTCTCCTTTCCAAAAATGTATAGTTTTCTATCTTTTGTTTCATTAACAACGTCTCGGGCGCGTTGTCGAACTTCATCGTAGGGCGAACAAAGTACTTAGAGCAGTCTCATAAAAAAATGGCAGTTGGAAAAGTATTAAAACGGTCAGTGCATCGTGTTTGTAAATTACCGAACAATTCACAGCTCACATGAGATCTTCATGAGCGTAGTTATTAGCTGCTATTTTTCGTATTCTTAGTTAAATTAAATTTTTTTCCGTTGACCGTGTATTTATGACTTATATTAATGTAAACAAAATTGATCTTTAATGACACCTTATTAATAACAATTTTCTATTAATGAACGATTTTAGTATAGGCAACAAGCATACATATGCAGTACATCAGTTATTAATAATTAAATGTCATATTAACGTCATATTTTTTAAATATCTGACGATGACTTTAATGTTTATAAAGTCGAAACTATAGTCAATATTATATTATATTAAATAATTGTCATTGTCAAAAAAAAAATTTTAAATGTTCTTTGAAAAGTTCCTTCTAATTATAGTAAAAAAAGTTACCGCCCGGATCATAGTAACGAGCAAATAATTACAGTCCACACAAGATTCATGACATCGAATCCAACATTGACATAATGACATATATTTTTCTTATATCACAATATTTAAGTAAATTTCATAGTAGTATCTCAAATATTTATAATCTTTGATCCGAAGTAAATGATGTATTTACACCACTAGCCTACAATACAACTGTCATAGAAAAAAGTATAATCTGCAACTCTTTAGAATCGCCTGTTTAAACTTGTGGAACAAACCTAAAGTAGACCCTGTAGACCGCCTTCTACTTTATTCTTATTTGAATATAACAGCATAATAAACATACAGCAGCGTATACTGCTCTGTTAAACCAAACACGCAAATGCCCGTGTCTTCGGTAGGAAAACAACATAAACCCGCTCGCCAGGACCGTACCTCACAACAAACGTAATCAACTCCAAGTTTTATTTAGTGTTCAGGTGATACTGTGAATCGATTTAATGAACACACATTATATTGTCTATCTAAAAAAAACCGTAAACTTGAATTTATTTATATTTTGTTTAATTAAACACAGTTAGAAATCACCTAATATTTGTAACGGTACGACTAGACCTATTACGGCCTCAATGTCATATTATTTGAATTAGTAACTTAACTGTATGTTCATTACGCTGTGCTAGTATAATAACTAACGAAACATTTTTCGTTAAAACAAGTACGTAATAATTTTTCAAAATCGATTATATTCATTAAAAACAAATGTGAAAATAGCTCTTATGTTATCTAGACAAAACGCATGCTTTTTTTACAAAAATCATGTTTCGTTGCTTGTAACATACGATATTTTTTCTAACTTAAAAAAAAAGTTTAACACTCCAGTACTCGCGATAGCTTTCACTACAAGTTAAGTCGCGTGGGATACGTGTGTATCCCATTGAAATACCTGTTTTAAGTACGAAAAATATTGAATTGTCAATAACTCAACACATTATGATTGTTAAACTATATTTTCACGCAAGTGTTACAGAAAAAGAAAAGAAATAAAAATTTACGAAAGAGTAATACTTAACATACGAATATTTACAATGGAACAGATTGATTTGCCTCCAGGTCTTCTTGTTTTCCACAACTGATACACATAATGGGCCTTTCTTTTAAATGTTGAATGCAAACCCATCTGTCACATAACTCACAACATTTCCTGGTTCTTTATCTTTTGCTCGTGGACATAGAAAACATCGACCATTACCGCTTCGCGGAATCTTTTTGGAGGTTCATTTTAGTTTGTGATGTATTTTCTTCCACCAGCAATCTGCACTTTCTTTTAGTTTCCGCGGAATGCTCTTATTGTGCACTCTTTTTGAATTTGAGCCTTCATGTACTCTAAGGCGATGGAATGCAAAAACTTTCGTCTGCAAATTTTATCATTTACATTATTTGTTTTGTATAACACCAAAGCATTAATTCCACTGATGTTTAAGATGTTGAAGAAAACTGTAAGTGGCCAACGTCTGCTATTCCTTGCTACATTATAGCCTGAACACATCTTGTCTACAATGTCAACCCCGTATTTAGAATTATTATAATCGTTTACCATGTGCGGTAAGGAAGTCTCAGCATCAACTTTGTTATCATTGTGCATAGTGGACAAGATAAGTACATTTTTCTTCTTTTTTGGAACGTACGAAAGCAAAGTGCAATCTTTCTGAAAACCAAATACACTTGTCTTTTCGTTCCTATTTGAAGTATTTACAAATTCTTTAGGAAGCTCTTTCTTATTCTTTCTCAACGTTCCAAGCGCGGTGAGTTTATAGTCCTTCTTTAGGTCCATTACCAGAGGATAACTGGTAAACCAGTTGTCCATTGTGATGTTTCGCCACGTTCCTTTCACTACTGATACTAGACGCTTCACTACATCAATTGGCTTATTCGATAATTTGAATGGACCTTCTGGCTGGATTCAGGATATATTTCCAAATTTACCGTATACATACTTTCTACGTCTACCAAAGCGAATATTTTAACTCCGTATTTGGCTGGTTTTGACGGAATGTATTGCCTAAAAGGACAACGGCCTCGAAATGAAATCAGTTGCTCGTCAATGGTTAGATAACGTTCGGGTACGTACATTTTTTGGCAATTGCCTACAAATATTTGAAAAATTCGCCGTATTGGGGCTAGTTTATCAAATTTTCGCCTTTCCTCTCGTGAACCTATATCATCAAATCGCATTGAACAAAGTAGAAATCTAAACCTTTGATAACTCATTGTGCAATAAATAGCTTCAATACCTGTACCGTCTGTATTCCATAGATCTTTTACTTGTTGCCTTCCGGATTTATATATGCCTAATAGATAAAGTATTCCAAACACTGACTTCATTTCGGTCAAATCTGTAAGATTTGCATCTCTATTACGACCGTACTTGACTTTTACATGATTTATATAAATATTGGTGCATTCAACAATAATTTCTAATATAGTTTGGCTAAGAAAACATTCTAAACATTCCAAAATTGTTTTTTTATCAACGGCGTAATTTTGTGCACCCGGTTTTATGTTCGAAATATTATAGACCCTTGTTCTTGTCACGGGAGGACATTTCTTTTTCCATGTTGTTACACCGTCCTTTCCAATATAACATGTGGTATTCTCATCTTCATCGGTCACTTCATTCTCACCATTACTGTCGTCACCATCTTGTTCAGATTCGCTTTTATGATCACTTTCATCGACATTATCGTCTTCACTATCTAAATCATTGTCTTCTTCTATGTCGGAATATTCGTCTTCAGATTCCAGTTCTTTTAGCCACTTTAACCATTGATTAGGGTCCCTACTGTGCGTGTTCATTATTGACTACCAACTAAAAAAAAAGACAAAGTAACTTTCGATTATGTGACTTCAGAATTTGACGGGTAATGTGGAATTTGAACAGAAAATACCTGATATTGTCTAAGTATTTGGTTAGTTATCTTTCATAAAGAATAAAAACTATGACTTAACAATGGAATAATCCTTTATAATGGTTTAGCTAAGTTAATAATAATTGTTCAGGCTTACCACAAGTTAAGTAGCTATTATTGAATTGTTGTGTTGAAAATAGTCGCGTGGGATACAACCGTATCCCAGAGATTAAAATAGTAATTTTTAAAACAAAGATACAAAGCGACAACCTCTCAGTTACAACTCACAATAGAAACTACCTACGAGGATTAGAAGCGGGCGTATGAATAACTACTTAATCACGTGACGCGCAAGAGCAGTTTTGATACGGCTGGGATACATGTGTGTCCCACGCGAGTACTGGAGTGTTAAATAAGGAATTAAACCTATTTCGAATACAAATTAAAATCAGGTGTAACAATGTTACCATGGTTTGCAAAACAGATGTCAAAACAATCTAACAAATGGCGAAAAATTTACTTTTCGTAACTAGTTATAAAAATGTACCTTTTGACATCTACTTTGATTATTAAAAATGTCACTTATTATGTCAAAATTAGACAAAAAATATTGTATAGTATTAGTAGAATAGTTAACATTTTGTTAAATCTCTTATGCAATATAAACATGATTGAAGATAAAAATGTATCTACCAATGACTAATAAAAAGATGTCTGAAAGAGGATAATAAAAAATGTACGTAAAAAAAGAGCATTATAAGAAAATTACGGCTTAAATATTAAACTATAAGGTAGGTACTCTTATTGGTGAAATTGGTGTGAAATATTTAGTAATTGCAATCTACAAGATTTGGAAATACGATCGAAACTTTGAATACACATTTTAAGACAAAACGTGTTAAAATTAAGATAAAGGTGTGTATCATAAAATGCAAGAAAAAGGATAGCTTGTTACGTATGCATGTATGATGATGGGTATATCACGGTAGATGAAATACCAAATAGACGTTTTAATATTGAACAAGCTTTTATACAAAACAGCGTTCGTTGGTGTATCGTTGTTCTACAAACTTTTTATAGGCAAATTCCGAAAATGATTACATGAAAAAAACAAGCGTTTCGCCCAGAATTTCACATCGACCCTAACACTAACACAAGTATAAAGCGTATCAAAAGTTTGTTGCGACATAAACAATTTGCTCGAAAAATAAAATAAACGTCTAAGAGAGTACAAAAGTGTTTTAAACAACGCAAAATCCTTGACAACCGCTGGTCAAGGTACCTAATTGTTCGCACGCTCACACTCTTTAAAATTTTAAGACTGAAATTTAAACTTAACATTTTGCTCGTATAAGAAAAATTTTAAATTGGTTTTACAAAAAAATAATTTAAATTAAAGTTATAGAAAATAAAAGTTCCAAAAACTTTTTTCCATAACCTTTTGGTATAATTATTATTGGACATACTGTTAAAACAATTACAGTCATATTATTGTCATATCTCAGTAATAACTAATCAGATTAAAAATTAGTATTGACAAAAGTTGTCTATTTTTAAATTCGAAACAAAGAAAATGTAAAATGTAAAATATTTTGTAAATTCCAAGAATTCGAAAATCTATGTATGGTCTTTTGGGCGATCTGCGTTATTATAAATTACCTATATACAGGTTGATTGTAAATTCAGGGCCATTTGATTTACTTTTTTATTATCCATGATAGACAAAAAAGTTTATTAAGAAAAGTTTTACAAGTATACAAGACGAGTATTTTCCAACTTTGCACAAAATGGCTGACAACGGTCAGAATACGATTGTTAGTAGTCTTTAAAAAACTATAAAACAAGTATAGCGTTTAAAGTCACGAATCACGACATCCAAATTTAACAGCAGTAGATCATCAAATTAATACACCATTGAACTCAATTATTTCATCAAATTAATATTTTGCAACTTATAAATATCTCTAACCAAACAATAAAAGAAAAAATAACTAGTTTAAAAACTTTTCAAATTCCCCATTTTGTTGTATACATAAGCGGCTTCTATATCACTATTCTATTCTTGCAGCATTTCGAGTGTTATTTCATCGTATTCTGACCGTTGTTCACATTAGTTTTCACAGTTTCCTAAGTTTAATTGTACCAATCAAAAGCATCTCTTTAGATTTTGAATAATAAATAACCAATTTATTAGTAACTTTGGCGCTATACTTGTGCTATACTTTTTAAATAAAACTTATTAAAGAATCACTTTAGCCTAAGAAATACTACATCATTCTTACAAAAAATTAAAGTTGATGTCATTTCCGCTTAAACCGGAAGTCAGCCATTTTGTGCAAAGTTTGAAAAATACTCTTCTTGTATACTTGTAAAACTTTTATAATCAACCTGTATAGTTCATTCCAAACTATTCGTCCGGTAAAAAGATTAACCACTTTTTACTTTGGGACGCACACCGTGGTAGAAACTATCGTAAAATAGAACACCCTTCAGTTCATTAGCTTTATTGGAGACAAGGTACATTCATTCCACTATAGTTTCAACCACGGTGTGCGCTCAAAAATAAATAAGAGTAAATCTTTTACCGGAGAAATAGCTCGAAATTAACTAACGGCTCTTTTTTGATATCGTGTTTACATACGGACCCACGGTTTTCATATATAATATTATTTTTGCCTACTAACCCTAATTCGTTTTCATTAGTAAAAATATTTACATCAAAATGAGCTTTTTATGATGCATCTGTAAACTTTTATTAACTATAAGTAATCGATGTAGCAAAATCTTGTAAACATGCTAAAAGATACACACTGTATTTCACAATAAACTACCACCATCAATTTCTCGAAAAATAGTTGTTGGAACTGCACTTCGTCTCGAGCTGCAAACTTCATGCATCGTGCAACAAATATGCACTTTTGCACTAGTTACACAAATATACCTACTATACAGTGTGTCTACTTGTTGGACTCATATGGGAAACTTTTATTATTAGTTTTAGGAAAAAGTTATTCTTCATAAAAAGTTCTGCATTATCTAAAACCTAAAATGCAATCATCAGATATTTTTATTTTAAGCCGTAATGTTATATTCAATTATGCAATTACAGCTATTTAGCATAAAAATTAAGTCAGTATTAAAATTTACTATTACAAATACTTTATAATGTAAAACGTAAATAATCACCAAATCTTAATTTTCATGCTAAATAACTGTAATTGCATATTTGAATATAACTTTTAATTTTAAACAACTTTACTTCATAAAATTTTTCTGTATTGTAAAAAATAAAGGTACCTTACTCTAGAGTAAGATTAATATTTTTTATCAAACCTCGTATACGGCTTAAAATAAGAAACATCTGATAATTGCATTTTAGGTTTTAGGAAATGCAGAACTTTTATAAAGAATAACTTTTTTTCCTAAAACTAATAATAAAAAGTTTCCCATATGAATCCAACTTAAGTAGACACACTGTATAAAATATTTCTTTTAAATTGATATATAACCTGTCCATATAGTATGCGAACTTTTGATATTGCCTTCTAAAAGTAAATTTTTCCAAAATCAGTTTTGACCCTTCTTTTAGGTTCCGCAGTGGCTACAATTTAAGAATATTTTCTATTATACAGGGTGTTCCATTTTTATGGACCACCAGTCAATTTTGCAATTTAAATAGAAAATTTATGTCCGATGGCCGTCCGTCCATATGTAAACAAGATATCAAGAAAACCACTTGTCCGATTTTTATGAAACTTTGTACATGGACCTTATTTATAATTTCACAGATCTGAATTGTATTTGGGCACAGATTTTCAAATTTATAAAATATTTAGAAAAATATTCGTTTTACATTTGCGTTTAGAATAAAAGTTGTTTATAATTTAATTATACACAACTATTGTTGTTTTGATCCGATAAGTAATTACTGAGATATAACAATCACGTGACCATAATTGTTGTAACAATACCTCAACCAATATCAATTTTACAAAAAATTGAGAACAAAAAGTTGTTGGAAATTCTATTTGTCTATAGCTTTGTTTGAACCATTTTTCTAAAACACAATTTCATTTTTGCTTATCGGGCGATGTAGAGTTTTACGGTAAACACTTGTTTATTTTCTATTCTGAATCCACATAAAAAACTGTGGGGGTTTGGTGTATAAGTGTCTTACGCAATAAGTGATACTTTTCGAGATATCAATTTTTAAACACATAATTGGATCAATATAGACCTTCAGATATTTCACGTTTCTTAGGTTATTATTTGTATTAGCAAATTCAAATTTTATTCACAATTAGGGCGGTAACGGCTAATTCTGCTGTCGAAAACTCACTCATTAATATTAAGAATACAAAAATACAATAAATTGTGACAGAGTGAACAATTATTAACACAACTGTGACATCAGGTAAATTTATGGCATTCGCACTTCATTGCCTACTTAATTTTCGACAAGGGTTGGTGTGTATTTTTGATAAAAAGAAGTTTCACGACTAGCAGTTGATTTTTTGTAGACAGACATGTATAGCAAAGTTGTAAAGAATTTAATTCTACATCGATCTGGTAGAAAATATACAAAGTGGTCCATTTAGTTTTATCAAGTTATTTCGATTACAAAGTTTGACATTTTTTGTCATAACCCTGTATAGCCAATTTTAATATTAAATCATGGACAGGCCATTACCGCCCAAATTGTGAATACTACACGGACATGCTGTATTTGAGTATCAAAATGCTAAACAAAATTTCAATTAAAAACGTCAGCAAAAAGAAATACAATTGTAATTAATTCATTACTGTTTTAAGTTAAAAAATTATTGCACAGCTACATTCGCACCCATCGACTGAAAAAATTAAATTATCAAATCTCCGCACTTCGCCAACGCAAATATATAGATATGTTGGTTACACGATTAAAAGATGTAGAAAAATTATAAAATTAAAAATCACCAAGGAGATCAAAATTAAATCGTCACCAATGAATAAACGGAATGACCGGAAGTTATATACAACTTACTGTGCAATTAAATTTGAATTTAAAAGCTGCTGCATCTGTAGCGTAGAAAGCATTCGCTTTATAAAATTAAAGTTTGCTTTTTAGTTTATTAGTACTGTTGTTAAAGCTTTAACAAAACTGATCTTTTTATATTTTCAATGCAGTTGAATTTGTAAATTGTTTACTTTTACGATACTTGCCCTAGTTCTAATGTTCAATTTAAATTTTAAGTCGGTTACACACAATTTATTTAGGATTAAGATTCCTACTTGCACACAGAAAGAGAAATGCGATACGAACACAAACATGCATATAGTATTAGAAATAAGAGCAGTATTTTGAAATTAATTAAATACGTAAACATTATTAAAGCGATACAGCAAGACCAAATACTGACCAAGATAAAAATTACACAGAAGAAGAGAAAATTTTAATTTTGAATTTCGCAACTTACTTTGGCGCAATATTGGAGCCTTGCTGCATCAAAGATCCAATCGTGAACCAGAGCGAATTCATCAAAGTAAACTGATTTTCCAATACGTCTGGATCACTGTTGCATGGATGCGGGTTGTCCCATTCGTAAGGGCTGAACCTGCAACCATAAGTTGCACGTAACTACACTTACTTGGGTAAAAAATCGCAGCCTTGCTGCATTAATGATCCAATTGCAAACCACATGCAGTTGAATAATGTGAAGTGATTTTCTAAATGGTCCGGGTTAGGATCGCAAGGATGGGGATTTTGCCATTCGTAAGGGGTAAACCTATAACAGATAGCTTTTAAAATAAAACAGTTTAAACTAAAAGTGATTGATTTATATTAGCTTAAAACACATGTTGACAACAAAGTTCGTATTTCTCTTACCTCGCCAAAATGAATAATAACACCGATACACCTAAATAAGCGGTTGCCATATAAATCCACACATCCAGTGAAAGAGGTGACAGAAATGAAAAAAGATTAGGCGCTTGTTTGAAAGGTTTTCTATACAGAATACTTATTCCTAAATTCATAAAAGGCATCGTAAAATCAACCGCCTGTTCTCTGTCGTACGTTATAGTTAAATCCGCTACAGCTAAATCTGCCTTTTGATCGAGAATTTCTTTTATCATTCCGTCCCATTCCTTTGTTTCCTTATTATAAGCACCGTATCTACCGTCAGGTGCTAAACAGAATTGTATAATTAAATCCCAGAATTTGTGAGATCTGATGAATGAGATCGATTGCGTAACCTTCGAATTGAGCGTTTCTGATAATTTATCACTCGAGTCTTTTCTCATACAATAAGGGTCGCTCTGAAACAGAATGAAAGAATTAATAAAAATATAAAAAGGTTTCTATAAACAACAATAACCAAATTAAATGAAATCTGATATTTAACAATATAAAAAAGTGGTGTTTTAAAGCCATAATATTTTGGTAGTGAGTCATTAATTAAATGCATGCACGACATCGTGGATATGAGTATATTTTAAACCGCAGTTGAACTCAGAAGTTACTAATTATCCAGGGTGCAATTTATACTAACATTATCATGTAGCTACTTAGTACGAAGTGCAAAAGTCTAGTTAAAATTTATGAACATTTATTACAATATAGTAACAAAAAGTAAATTGAGTAAATGGAGTTTATTAGAGCAAAAACATCCTTTTCAAATTAACAAGAAATTAAAGTGAAAGAAATTAAATTTCAAATAAAATTTCTAATTTCCGCTTTGTTTTGGATTTTGTTAATAAAAGTTGACGTTAATTGAACATTGTTAATTACTGATTTCATCAAATTACCACCAATTTCTTAATTTAGATTGTTTCAGCATTTCAATATTTATATTTGAAATAATTGTAAGCATTTCGTAATTAAACTGATTTTTTTTTATGAAAACTAAGTAAGTACTTTGTGTGAGCATTTGTAGAAAACAATAAAAAGCAAACAAAAAATGTAATCAAGCTGGTTCTCTCGTCTACTACAGCGTCTAAAATAATGTTTTGTTTCAGCTAGCTGTAAAATGCATAAAGTTTTGGAATTAAAACTACCAGATCACGACAAACTGCAAGATTATAATCAAGTCCTTCAAAGGTATTTACATTTTGCTAACAAAACTCGACGTCCTATTGGTATATGACTATTGAATCACAATCAAAAAGTCTTTCAAAAAATTTGAACACATTACCTCCTACGTATAAGAATAAAGCAAAAAATTATATTATTTAACCGCCGTGAGTGATATAAATTAGGATACCTAAAAAGGGAATCGTCACAGTAAAGAAAGAAATATTCTGTCGTTCTAAGCAAAAAAGCTCCAACTGTATTTTTTTTTTGTAAAAAGAATCGAAGCTGTTTGTTTATTCCTAGCTAGTTTTGGTGTATCAAATGCTTATCATGAACGAGACCATAAGTCGATCAAGACTTGTATTGATGTTTTCACTTTACTCATTTTAGAGTGACCTAAAATATTTGTCTTTAAATGCTTACACCTTAAAAGGGAGATACGATTTTTTTGTTTATCACGGCAGTATTGCCTAGTGCACAATACGTTAAGACCTAGAAGAACCACCAGTCCAAAGGGATGGCAACAAACATGAGAGAAATTAACGTGCTTTATGAACTAAAAGAACTTTGAATTTGACGACGATAACAATGAAATCAAAAATCACAATTTTTTGTTGTTAATTTTATATTCATTGTTTTTTATGATATTTAACATATAATTTAATTTTGCAGTTTTTAAATTACGTAAATGACAATTTATAAATTAAATATCTGTAAACAAAATGTGTGCTAATTCATTCAAAATAAAGCAACTAACATTTCATTAAATTTATTGATTGAATAAAAATAGTAGTATTTTACTGATGGTTTACACTATTGAGACTTTTTTTATGAAAATCTTATTGGATTTTCTAAAAATTTAAAAGATTACGGCTGCAAGAGGTTCAATCATTTCAATCCAATTCAATGTTCTTAACCAATATACATAATACACAATATACGAAAAAACAAAAATGAATATATCCCACAACTTAAGTTTTCATTTTTAAACCTTCAGCAATCGTTAGCATCTTACAAGCAAAATTTTTCTGGAAGCCGAAAACAAATTTTGTTTTTTATGGGCGCGCTTACCGCGGTAAACTCAACTGGTCCGTTTGAACCTAAAGAACCTGCAAGTTCACTAAATCAACACACAGTATCATTAGCAGTTTAAACGTAAACAAGGAGAACAACCAAACTTTGTTGATGTTTCAGGGCGTTGGCTTACCGCAGTAAACTCAAGTGGTCCCTTTGAATGAATAAAGTCTTCGAGCTTACTAAATCAACACGCAGTATCATTACTAGCTCAAGCGTCAACAACGAGAGCAACCAAACTGTGTTGATGTTTCTGGACGTTGGCTTAGCGCAGTAAACTCAAGTCTTTAAATTTATAGAGCCTCCAAGCTTACTAAATCAACACACAGTATCATTAGCAGCTCAGGCGTAACCAATGAGAACAATAACTATGTTCATGTTTCTGGACATTAGATTATCGCAGTAAACTCAAGTAGTCCCGTGAAGCTATAGAAAAGTGTTTAAGTTTAAACTCAACTGGTCTGTTTGAACCTAAGAACTTGCAAGCTTACTAAATCAACACACAGTATCATTAGCAGCTTAGACGTAAACAAAGAGAACAACCAAACTTTGTTGATGTTTCAGGGCGTTGGCTTATCGCAGTAAACTCAAGTGGTCCCTTTGAATTTAAGAGTCTTCAAACTTACAAAATCAACACACAGTATCATTAGCAGCTCAGGCGTAACCAATGAGAACAATAACTATGTTCATATTTTTGGACATTAGATTATCGTAGTAAACTTAAGTAGTCCCTTGAAGCTATAGAAGAGTGTTTAAGTTTAAACTCAACTGGTCTGTTTGAACCTAAAGAACCTTCAAGCTCACTAAATCAACACACAGTATCATTAGCAGCTTAGACGTAAACAAAGAAAACAACCAAACTTTGTTGATATTTCAGGGCGTTGGCTTACCGCAGTAAACTCAAGTGGCCCCTTTGAATCTAAGAGTCTTCAAACTTACTAAATCAACACACAGTATCATTAGCAGTTCAGGCGTAACCAATGAGAACAATAACTATGTTCATGTTTCTAGACATTGGATTATCGCAGTAAACTCAAGTGGTCCTGTGAAGCTATAGAAAAGTGTTTAAGCTTACTAAATCAACACACAGTGTCATAGCAGCTCATGTACAAACAACGAAAACAACAAAACCGTTGTAAATTGTAGCAGTCTCTTTGAATCCATTTATTTGTTCGTATTGTACATTACATCATTCTTCTGTGTTGTGATGTCAGTGTAATGTATGATACCCCAGTACCAGATCAGTATAAACCTGTACAGTGTGCTGACGAAACCGTTTACAATTGTGGATTGGTTCGTCTTAGCAAAGCATTTGCTTCAAGGCTTAGGAAAACCACCAAAACCTAAACATGCCAACAATCCATAGTATCTTCAAGCTTGCGAAATCAACATTCTGTACTATTAGCAGCTCAAGCGTAAACTACCACATTTTATTTTTGTTTCTGGATGTCGGCTTACTGCAGTAAACACAAATTTTCTTTTGAATTGTCAATGCTTGATAATCTTTGGGGACTCCACTTCTTTTTCCTTAGTCTCCTTACAGTTGAGATCAGAAATACTAATAGAAATTGTTTATTGATTAATGTCAAGCGTTACACCCACCAATAAGCTGGAATACCATTAACAAGCCCCAAAACCGATGCAACCCAAAAAGATAATTTATAATTTGCTGCGTTTAAATGTCTCAAGTTACCTATAATATAACAATACGTTACTTTTTCAAATTTTAGCAGTAATTTAAATTTTGTTATACACGTAAACGCAGTTGCCTCATAATTTTAGTGTAATTATAGATATTTAATCGATATTAATGTATTTTAGTTAATTCAAAATCTTTTCAAACGAACCAATTTTAGAATGGTCATTAGTGAGATATTCGCAATGAAACTGAGTCATAGAAATAAATAGAAAATTTTAAAAAAAAGATTTTGATTGTAACCTAATAAAATAAAATTATACTCCGTTCTTTTGCAAAGGAAGTAATAATTAAACGCATTGTTAAAACCAAAAATTGCATTGTTAACGTAGCGCTACATCATAAAAGCGTCACTTTCTTAAAACAATCTAAAAACTAAAATGTATTTGTTGTTTGCAAACAGAGATACCAGCAATAAAATGTATTACCCTCTTTCGTAAAAGAACGTAACGTAGAAATTAAATGGTCTTGTTTTTGATTTTGGGGTTTTACGTTTTGTGAAAATGTACCGTGGTAACTAATGAATGTGTTGATTGATAATAATCTCCATGTAGAAGACACGCAGATACACGTTTAATCGCGTTAAAAACCTGTGAAAATAAGAATTATATACTTGACGAAATAAAAATACTTGCTTACCGTATTGGAAATATATTATCTAACATAATTAGATATAATAGAGATTATTTAAAAATAATTCTAAACAAATACACAGTCCCACTACACTTTTTTTTGCAACGCTTAAAAAACTATAAGCTCCCATTAGTTAGTTTGGGTTTGAAGTACAATTAAAAAAAAAATAAATAAACAAAAAATCTCTTACCTTAATAAAAACCTGCAAAATCAAAATTTACCTTAATAAGTCACCCTTAAAGTTGCAAATGTAAAATAACTAAAATTTGCAAACAACACATTTTTGTATTGAACTTGGTGAAATTTTGAAAATAGAGTGAAATTAAAGAAGCGTTTTCCTATTCAAACCCTCTGCTGTTCGTGTAATTATAATCAATTTAGCTTCTTCGTTTCAAATTGGAATTAATAAAATTCCTACCTTGTTAGCTCCTACCTCCCAATATCACAACACAAACTAAATATTTTATTTAAAGTAATTTCATCGATACGAGTATAAATCAAGTTTTGGTTTTTACGTCAGTAGTTTTAAAGAATGACCTATTGATCTTGTTCTTTGTAATACAATTAAAGTGTCATGTTAAAAATAATTTCTATATTTTTACTTTTTGATATTCATCGAAAATAACAATGTATGTAACCAGTGACTAACCGCATGATTTTCTATAACGAATGTTATATCATATAATTTACAAAACAATCTATATTTCGTCACATATTTTCGCAGAAAATTTGAATGGAATGAGTCTGGGCAGTTTTGGCGGAGTGAACACACTTACCTTCAATATTTGGAGGAAATTCTCAACGATAAATTATATGACAATAAAGCACTTATTTTTGAGAGTCAAAAACGCCGAGCCATAAAACTCACTCAACAATGATATCTTCTATCTTTCCCCCAATTACCCGAATTGATGTATGGTGTAGGTTAGCAAAAGATTTCGTGTAATTATAAATACCTACGGCTTAATAAACTACCTTATATCCCGTATTTTATTCTTTCACGAGTTTTTAAAGTGAAACTGACATAATTTTCTCAACTTTAACCTATTATTTTTTCTGTGGATCAATTTGAAGAGATAGTTCAATTTTCGCTCGCGGAGAAATCTCTTTCTCCCGAACTCCTTCGACCTTTTTACACTTTGTTACTATTGTACTATTAGAGTAGTACCTACTTGTTTTGCTTATAAACCTTTTCTTTGGTATCTGTTGTTGTGTTATGTGTGAAACAAAATCAATAGCAAAATAGGGTGTAGCTAAAACTTCGTCGGAGAGAGGTAAAACTTTTTGAAAATACAGGTAGCATCATGGGAAAATGTGATAAATAAATAAGCTTGCAAACAACGCCGCTGGCCCCCGATTAATTAATAAAGTTAATATAAGGAAGTCAACTAAGAGAAAATTCTATCTCACACAAAAAGGAAAAAAACATTGTAAACTGAACAAGTAAATATCTATCCGATCTAAACACTTGATTGCAATATTATTCAACTTAATTGTCAAATTCTAAATTGAATCGGAAATGTTTTGTTTGTCTGTTTTAAACCTTTAGATTGTTTAATCAGAACCTCTCTTTGATAGTGAGCGATTATCATTTCAACTCGGTTCAATTCTGAAAGATGTGTTTCTTAGACTGAGACTTCCCAAAACCTCTTCTGGTGCTTTATATGGGTATGTATTAATTGTTAGGTAACTATTGCAACATTGGCCCACAATATTAAATCAGATGCTTTTGTGAAGCTTGCTTGTGTGATGTTTATTACGTCAGTAATTCACTTCTCCCCGCTCTTGAATAGCGAATAGAACAAATTGAAGTAGAAACAAGCCGCATCTTCCTCATCATGTTTAAATGGCTCTTGATCAGCATCCGAACCATCTAAGTCAGACTGAAACACCCTCTTCTTAATTTTTCTTGCCGTAATTCTTTAGATCTTTCAAATTCAATTTTCGCCATAGCTTTTCCTTTCATTTCTTCCATATTTGAAGTGGTTGTAAGCTCTTTAGATTAATTGGCCTTACGTTTTCTATTAGGAACTAAAGTTACTTGAGGAACCGGGGATATTTCTTAAACAAAAAAGAGCTTCTTGTAGACGTTCGGCTAAACTCTAAAGATCCGTCTTTTCATTTTTTAATTTTGGTGGTCCCATGTGTTAATTGTTTAGAAAGTGTCGATGTTTCAATCATATTGTCGACATTAATATTATCTTCAATATTGGCATTCTCATCATCAATACCACTATCATTTCTGTGTTCATTAAGTATATTATCGTCTACTGCAATATTTGTAGTTTCTGACGGCGAAAATAAATAATAGTGGAAAATGTTAGGATTAACTAGCCAGATTACAGTCTATAGGAAAGCCTTTTCGGCAAATGCAGTTTGCACTGATTTATAATAGGCGGCTGCAAATAAGCGAGTAATTTGAAATTGAGACAAGACTATATCAGGATGCGCCTTTAACAAATGGGAAATTTCCTGATTATAATATAATGTTTATAGCATTATGAAATGCCACATCCAGGGGTTGCATGCAATGTGTACAATGTGGCGGGAGACTCAACATCACAATCCCTTTCTCTTTTGCAAATGTTGAAACGTCTAGGCCCAAGGGCGTGGACAATTAGGAACACTTTATCGGATAAAGTCGGATGAGCATTTTTTTTAACCACTTCAAGAACAATTCACCGCTCATCAAACCATTTTCTTAAAGTATTCAAAGTTCCATTAATTCCTCTTTCCATTTATTTTTCGGAAAAATTAAAGCAGGTGGCACAAAACGTATAAGTACTCATACAGCACACCATGGTGACATGTATTCCACGCTCAGCGCTTAGGGAAATGTTGAAATTTCTTTTCTAAAGCCAAGCAGCCAATCCCAACCGGCTAACTTTTTCGTTTTGTAATTTTTTGTACGGCATCCATACAACTTCACAATACTCAAACCTAGATCAAACCAATGCATAGAACAACATGTAACGGTTTAGGTTTACAAATAAACAGTGTCAATAGATGTCGCTAGAATTTAAAAGTATATTGCAGCAGGTTTGGAGAAATAAAATTTTAGATAGAACAGCAGCTTCCAGGCGTCGGTTTAGAGTGAGGGGTGTCCGTAGTGAGGTTGAAGAAATAAACCGCTGTCCTAGCAAGGCGCCACCTGTTGAGTAAGAGAGTAACAATACCGACTAACAGGAGATCAAAAGGTTTTACTTAATCCTATTACGAAATACAACATTCAGAACAAATTGACAACAGTAATAAACCGTAAAAAAAGAAGAGCAGTCCAAAATTGCTATAATAGCAAGATAGTGTGAAGAGAGATTCTGTCTGATGTTGTCACATATAAATAAGAAATAGTAGCACTTAATACTAAACAAATTACACAAGTAAAACACAGTATATACAGGTAAACTCCAAAGATACAGTTCGTAATGTCAATATTTAAATTGAGTGCTAAATTATAGGAACACTCGGTTTACATACACAATTTACACAATGGCAATTAGTATGTCGAATATGCAACTCGACACTTAATCTTAAAACCAATTTGTATTCGCTATATCGGGAAAGTACCTCCCGTAAATCCAAAAGACCTTTCGACTTTGCGTAACAGGATTAACCCGATTAAAATATTGAGATTATTGAGCGTACCACCGAATACTAGTCTACTTAGATATAAAAGGTTAACGCCGTTATATTTTGTATGTAACTGCGTTTTACACTCGCAGGCAATAAACATAAATCTTAAATACTAAAACTTAGCTGCATAGATTGTGACTGAGTTCCAAAGTCATATTACACTGATAGCGACGAAATCGACAGGTTCTCAGACTACTGCACGGACAATAGAAGTTCCTTGAGGAAGGTGTTAGAAAAGAAATAAAAGTTGTAGTTTTACTTCTTTGCTTAGCCTTCGATAAATAGACATCCACCCCTTCACTAGTATTTGTAATACCCAAAAGTTGCTTCCAGCCGTCTGATATTATAGATACTGGCGATGTGGTATTTCAACTTCATATAGGGAAATGCTGTCCCTATCGGCCATTTGAATATAAATCAACTCCAGGAAGTAACCAAGAGAAAGGAACAAAAACTCTACAAAAGATCCATGTCGCTTTTAAAAATTGTACTAGGAAAACGAGAAAAGAACAAGTACTTACGGTAGGTTGAGACGAATAAAGCTTAATCAATTATTATTGATAAGTTGTTAAAACACATCGAACTATTCAAGAAGTTTTTATTTAAAGACCTTCCAAAACTATCAGTTTCAGGAAAGCGAAAGTAATTACAAGATGTCAAGCTCGTCTCAGAAATAAAAATCTAAAAATATTTTTGACAAATCGAAAATTCGCAGAATGCGCGCCAGATATGAATTTCGTCGTAACGTATTTATCGCGACATACGTTTTTAATTTATATTCCGTGCTAACATATTGCTCACGACACACGTTTATTCGGAGAATGAAATAAAACCGTAACAAATATTTTAATACATAATATATTTGAAAAATCTTTCGTATTCCAGAAAATAGAACCTAGCGTTTTCATCACAGTATTAGTGATGTGTCGTATGTGCGAAGCAAAGGACAAAGTTTTATCAAAAATAATCCCTAGTTTACAAAAAATGTCATAGTCTTCAACCAAATGATCTTCAAATTTGCAATTACAATTCTACCAAAAGTCATTTTTTTTACATTTTTGTTTGTTAATATCCAACATGTTACTTGTAGTCCAGGAAATTAACCTGTAAGCAGCGTCAGTTAATTGTGTTTCAAAATAGTATGATTTCACAACACGCATAATTACTGAGCAAAAAAATTGTTTTAAATTTAAACGAACACACCCAAACATACGCGCGGGCTAGAAAAAGGTACCTGTTTAGATAATGACATTCCTTAGTTTATCTACTCCTTGTCAATACTTCTGGATTAAAGAGGTAAATACTTTCACCAAACAGAAACATTTTAAAGAAACATCACTTTCTGAAATCGTCTGTAAATAAGTCAAAAGAGTCATTCAATAGTAACTGAAAGCCATTGTGTTGAATCTCCATATACGTCGTAAAAAATTTCACTTTAGTGTCTAGGTAGGTATAAAAATAATCATTCTGTTATCATTTTTTTGTAGTTGCCCTAATTTCTTTGGAAATTGTTGCTCCATTGACTGCACTGTAATGCACAAATAGAAATTCGGTCGAGCATACCGTGTCGGAAAATGCACTTAAAAGATACATGCAAATATTTGCACGTCAACTTTTTAGAAGAAAACATTTCTGCATTTTTAAAAAAATGAAATTAAAAAAAAAGTAATTATTATAAAAGATCCCTTCTAGAAATGATAATTTGAATTTAATTTACCACAATTTAATTATTTAAAAAAAAAACGGAAATTATAGAAAATAATAAATAACAAAAAATTATTTGGAACTTTAGTAAAATTTAGACCTACAAAATATTTACATTTAAAATAACTATATGAAGTTAGTGATTAGTACCTAACTTCATATCAAACCAACATTCTCTACATTAATACGTATTGAAATTGTCTTCTTGATTTTAAACTAATAAAATGAGTGGCTTAAGATGAGGTGTGTTAATTCCACCTTACACAAGCTTTAAGATTACTGTTATTTTTGTATATTTGTTATTTCTTCAAAATATTTGTAATTACAGGTGCGTAAGAGATTTTGGTTTTTCGCTTACCTAATATTTCTGTCGTTGTTTTAGATTTTAGTATTAATGTTATAATATGTATATTTGAAAAATCAATCTATTCATTGCAAAACGTCACATCTTCAATTAACATAAATAAACGATATCCTTTTGCATCGATACCAAATTTTCGGAATAAGGATTAAATGTTACACCATTCTTAGTTGTTATTATCACCTATTATATCAAGAATACTTAAACAACTTATTAAATTAAATGTATATAATCTATCTTTTTGTGCTCTCAATTGTGCATTATGTGTTAATATGTTTATATACCAAAATAAAATCTATATTTTTTATATTTTCAATTCGTATTCTAAACAAATATGGATAGATAAATGACACGAACTTAATATATTCTGGTGAAACTTAATTTAATCAATACTAGGAAGCAATTTCTGTTTCTGTGCTTTCTATCTATAAGTGTAGTTGTTCTTTTGTGAATTACATTAATTTTATGCACGATTGGGTCCAATTAAGCTTCATTATAATTCTTTTGTATGCAATTTTTTGAGGCTTCTTATTTATTTCAATCTTCAACGATTCAACCTACTAAAATTATTGTGTTGTTAATAAGAATTAAAGCATCGTTTTAGAAATTTCAAGTTTAGTACTTAATATAAATGATTGTTAGTTACCTACTATAACACTAAATTTTTGTTTATTTTTGTTAAAATTAAAGATTTTATTGTTTATCCTGATTAAATCATTGTTTTAACTACAAATTAGTTATAATTAAATAATCAGCTAAATACAGGTAAGATGTATTATATATAGTAGTTTTTGTTTAAGTCACTTCAATTCCTGTAAAATCTACTTTCTGAAACTGAATTATCTTTAAATTGTCATTCTCTCAAGACAACCCAGAATATAATGTATAAAACTGAAGTGATCTATAGTGAAAGCTCTAACATTATGCTCTCTCTTCTATTAAAATTCCTTTAAGATTACCAGAATGTTTATGTTTAAATGCACCAAATTTTTATCATACAAAAATAATGTTTAAAATAAATGTTGCTTACATTTAAAAAACCACATTATACAATTCAAAAACCGAATTGAATTAATATATAATACTTTTAAATATAATTTAATTTGAATACACACAATGTCATTATGTATTAAAGTTAATGATAATGTACTGATTTATTTTCAATATTAATATTAATGTACTTATTCAAATATTGAAATTTTAACATTATGGGTGCATTTCAATTAAAACACAAAGCAGCATTTTAAACAAGTTCTAAATCTGATTGCAATAATTATCAACACAGATAAATGCATTAATATATTTTTAAAATTTTGAATAAACGCACAATGGTATTCCTATTCGCATGTACGAGCATATATTGAAAAAATTCTTAGCCTATTATAGAACCAAACAAAATTTCAATGTCAAAATATTTTATTACTCAACATATTCTCCTCTTAATTGGATACATTTATTACAGCGAACCTGCAACGTCTCTAGACCTTTCAAAAAATGTTTCTTCTTGCTCTGCAAACCAGACCTCCACAGCTTCTATTACCTCTTTGTTGGAAGAAAATGTACGGAGTGAATAAGGGGGGTGTGTTCTAGTAATTCAAACCCTAAATCACGAATTATTTGCATGGCAACATGAGATTTGTGTGCAGGGCGTTGTCCTGCAAAAACAAAACATCTTTGGATAGCTTTCCGCGTCTTTTCTCTTTAATATTTTTCCCGTAGAGTGGTCAGTAATGTCGAATAGTAATTTCCAGTTATTGTTCTACCCTTATCCAAAAATCAATCATGATTACTCCATGGCAATCCCAAAACTGAAGCAAGAACTTTTCCAGCAGATTTTGGACACGAAACTTCTTAGGTCTTGGAGAACCAGAGTGTCGCCATTCCATCGATTGTTGCTTTGTTTCTGGATCGTAGAAATGTACCCAAGTCTCATCCATAGTAACAATTCGGTTTAAGAAGTCTACATCGTTTTCAAATCGAGCACAGATCGAACGCGATGCTTCTACCGCTGCACAACATTCAAACATTTGGGGATCCATTTTGCAGCAATTTTCTCATGTCCAAGTTGACGTGAACCATATGATGAACGCGTTCGTATGAAATATTCAGTGCTTCAGATATCCGTTTTAGCCCAATTCGACGGTCTGATAAAATCATGTCATGAACTGCATTGATATTTTCGGGGACTGACACAGAAACTGGCCTTCCCGATCGGTCATCATCTTCAATGGAAAATTTACCTCTTTTGAAGCTTGCATTCCAATTTTGACGGTCGCATACGAAGGACATTGATCACCAAGGGTATTAAGCATATCTTCGTAAATCTGCTTACCTCTTAACCCTTTTAAATACAGGTACTTGATGATGGCTCGATACTCCAATTTTCGATTTTCACAATTTCGGTGGACTCTTTTTCATTTAATTTATTGCGTGACTCTGGTTTACTTTTTGACGTCAAATTTTACACTGACACTTCTAATAAGTTATTGTTCGTTGCTATGGTAACGCAATATTTTGTTTATGCAAGGAACTGGTCTAGGCTAACTAGATATCAATACATCCTCGTACAGGTGATATCTCAAAAACAGTCTGTTTTAGAATTTGAGGAAAAATTAATATAGCAGATGCAGCTGTAAAAACCCTTAAAAATTGACACGTTTCAGCAAAAGGAAAGTGCATCTGAATAGTGTCGTAATATCCTACATAACTAGATGGCTCTTCATAATCAATATCATATTAGTACCATCACAGTTCGACTGTGCACCCATATGGTTTAATTAAGTATGAGCATGCACAGTCAATACTGTTCATATAATATAAACAAAATTAAATTCGTAAGTCCTTAAAAGTTTTATGGATAAGTTTTTGTAAGTAACTTGCACACTATACTTGTCTAAAATACGAACCGTAAACAAAATTAACCAATGGTACTTATCAAAGATCAAGAGTTTTTTTTTGTAGGAAATGTAGATTAATACCAGATGTTTATTTATATCTCCATTATGTATATAAAATTTTTTCAAAACATTGTTTTCTAGTTTTAATTAAGAATATAATCAACTTATTATTGTAAGTATGCATTTGGTGTAGTCTATAACCCACACAGAAATGTTTATGTAAATTTTATAAATTCTTTAGAAATTTAAATTGTAATCAGTTTTATTTGGGTTTACGTTCAATTTCGTGGCGTAATATATATCATTTAAAAAACTGATGATAAAGTATCGTTTTTTTAATGAGAACATAACTGCCCTACTAAATTTAGATGCACCTATTGTGACCGAAACCGTGCATTAAATTGATATAAAACTATGAAAACTTCGGAGTCTTATAATTTTTATAAGCAATTACGAAATGACGTCAATTCATGCCAATTAAACTCGAAAAAATCTGTACAATTTGAAATTTAATCGATTCTAAAACCTCTTGGTCAGAATTAAAAACTCGTGGTTACTTGAAAAATGAAATAATCATCTCCTGTCGAAATTCAGGTTGTAAACACAATTAATAATACTTTTACAGTCAGTGTCTAAACATCGCCAATAAAAACAGACCTTTAGTTTTGTTTTATAAAGCTCATCTTTTACCGTTCAGATATGTATACTTTCAACTTCATAAATACAAATGAGACTGAAATTCTTAAAATAATAGAATCTATAAAAACAAACGCTTTTGGTGTTGACGTTTTAAACATATTCATACTTAAACTGTGTATTCCATTTGTGTTACCGTTCATAACACATCTAATAAATGTCTGCCTTAAACATTCAATACTTTCCTAGTGCAGCTGGAAACATGCACTTGTGTTACTACTTGCCAAAGATTGCGTCTCCTAAGTGTTTAGCGAGACTTGCGGCCTATCAGTATATTACCGGTACTTTTCAAAAATTTTAGAACGAATTACAGAACTACAAATCCGGATTATCTTAAAATAAATCAAATTTTGCCTCTTACACAATCTGGCTTTTAAAAAGGTCATAGTTCTACCACCCACTATTAAATATTGTAGCTGATATTGCTACTGCTACTGACAAAGGTAAACTCTTGGTATCATTAGACTACTCCAAAGCATTTGACACAATTAATCATGAAATTCTAATAGCTATATTAGCATTCCATGTTGGACTGTCCGATGATGCGAGTATCAATGCTCGGAGGGTGTACTTTACAGATCCAGTTTTCGGCAGTCAGTTTGCTAAGGAAATGTATCTGATTACCTGAAATAACTTAAGGGGAGTGCCGCAGAGGGTCATCTTAGGGGTCAGTTCTCTTTTTAATTATATATCCACTTTTCCATTAGTTTTGCAAAATTGTACGTCCCATTTAT
Source organism: Abscondita cerata (assembly GCA_030710515.1). Taxonomy (NCBI): domain Eukaryota; kingdom Metazoa; phylum Arthropoda; class Insecta; order Coleoptera; family Lampyridae; genus Abscondita; species Abscondita cerata. The sequence goes on along the minus strand of JALBCR010004106.1, from coordinate 11,181 downwards.
GCGTTGATGACTCTCAAATTTACATGTTTTTTGATTCAAATGATGTGTCGTAACTTTGTAATAGTATTAATCAAGACACTTGCCAAAAAATTAGCTGACATTTCTAAAACAACACAAACATAAACTAAATCCAAAACAAATACGGGTCATGTTGTTAAGTAGAAAAATGACGCAGGAACGGGCTGCGTGGTGTAATAAAATGCATCATAGTGGTGGTGATCAGCCTCTCCCCTCTGTTTCGAATTTCAAGAATTTACAGGATCATTACTTAGATTCAATTGCCAAAACTGAAATATGAACTATTAAGCTCCAGACCTGATTCTGGTTTTTAATACATTTACTTATAACTAATGCACACCTATTATGTATTGCATTTCTTGTCTAGACAATTTCAACCTTAGATTTAAGTTTAAAAATTTAGTTTTAGATTACCATTGTATTTATTATGTGTTTTTTCATTACCTTTTGCTTGCATTTAACAAAATTTATTTGAAAATGTTTAGTAATATGCTAAATAGGTTACGAAGTGGAGAGGAAGCGAGCTCATGAAAAGAATCAAACTGAACTACGCCCTTACAATATTATGTTTTTTGTATAACTTTTTTTTTTTGGGAAAAATACAGTCTATTATTATTACAGCATAAATTTGATTATAGACAGTGAAAAGCATATTTCATTCACTATGTACTACCATTCCGTCCATTTTTACACGTCAAAATAAGTAACGGCTTTTATTGTTACAAATGCGTATTGTAGATGAGAATATTAAATGGAAACATTTAATGAATTTACTATTAAGACAGTGACGAAAAAATTCTTTCCTTTTGTAAAAGGCTGTTCATAGACTCTCTATAAAGTTTATGTAAAATTTATCTCACTTGTATTTAGAAATGTTCTCCTAATTTTACAGCATACATAGCTACTTCATTATTATTTATGTCGTGCAAGAGCTAGTTTTTAATTTTACGTCTTTTTGTTGTACCCCCAATTAAACTAAAACGACAAAATAACAGAAAATGGATTTCCTTATAAGCCCAAATTCCCAACTCCTGCGGCCATACGATACATAATTTTCTGACCCACCCAACCTTTTCTCCAATTTTACTTAAAAATCAATGAAAAAATTAACGTGCAGTCGACGATCAATCACGGAAAACCTCTTGGAAGATTGTGAATGAGATGCTTGCTCGCTGGCGGTGCTGTTGCCGGATGAACGGGTCGCTGGAGCGGATTAATATTAGCCGATAAGTCAATATACTGTTGATATGGTGTTGATGTCAAGCTTTTTTTGTACGTGGCGTGCGTTTAAACAGTTTAGAAACACGCAACAATGCCGAAGTAACTAGAAATAAAAATAAGGCGAACCGCCTACTAGAAATCTGAAATGTCCATGATGATGAAACAGCCTTAAAACGAATTACATAAATTATTTTCCATGACCACTATAAAAACTTTACATTTCGTACTCATAAACTACTAAAGAAAATTTATCATATCTAAACATCTACAGAAAACTCATTTCGTTTACTACACTGTCCACAATATATAGACCCCAATTGACCCAAATTTAGTTTGCAAAAGCCAATTGGTTTGCTCGATTTGATTTTAAACTGACATTTGATTGATTTAACCTAAGAATCTACAAGTCCATACGACGACGTCTACAATTCAAATGAAAATAAACTTAAAATGTATTGTTCGTTATTGGCAGAATAAAAATTTTTGGTAGCCTTGCAGAAACATCTGTATTTTTAATTACCAACTGACAGTTACACCTTAAAATTAGAATCCCAGGAGAAGCTGGCGGCCGCTGTGGACGCCACTCCTTCGGGAAGTGATGCAAATCCTCCACGGATTCAAAGGTGCGCCCGTTTTCGGCAGGGTCCTACTGGATTAACTGCGCAAACGAGCACTCGAAGATGGCGCGTCATGCGAAGCCGTGAAAAGCAGTTTGGAGGTACATGGGAAGGTGCAGAATTGACGTATTCAGATCAGAATCAAGGGACTTCCCGAGAGGCCCAAGAATATAATGGTGCCATGGTACCAGGGCTGTGATATTGGATGTGGTTCAAGACCCGTGTGATATCCGAATTCGGATTTCAGTTGGGAACTGCAGCGCACCTCATAAGTCAGGAAGAAGGAGGGGATCGGGTACTACTGGCCTTCTGCCGTAAACGATAAGACTGTAATACTGCTGGAGGAAGGGCGAATGGCGAAGGTGCGCTTCAGGACCTCAGACGCTGGCATTTTTCAGAAGAAAACCGGTAAGGGTCAGTTGAGAGTCGTTCAAGTGAACCTGCGGCGACAGTAGGGCGGGTTTCTGCTGCGGTGTCGAACGGAGCCTGATTTCTGGCGAGAAGACGTCGAGAGGCCAACGGGACTTGTATACTCCGTCAAGGGCATGTCGCCAAGCGCTGCCTCTTCAACTAACTTCTGTTTCACGGTGTACATCCTGACGGTTAAAGATTGACTCAAAGCCGAGCGCTGGTGGGCGAGGAAGCTTGTTCTGGGATCGGTCTATCTTCAGCGACAAAGCACTCGCAAGCGTGGGAAATGGAGGAACTGTTTGTGGAGAGTTGCGGCAAGACAGGAACGGAGCTCATCCATCGGATGCTTGAGCTCCAATGCCCACCACACCATCTGGGGAGCTCAGACACCAATTTAAGAGGTGAGTCAGGAGGTGAGGTACAATTTCTTATGGCAACTAGATTTTAGACATATTGGAATATTGGATAGCTAAATCAACCCTTTATAACTAGTAAGTAGAAAGGAAGAATGTCGATATATAACAATAGGTACTAGATTGCCAGGCGAGACACTTACCATGGCTCCTGGGCGGGACGGGACAGGAAGAATCTATAAGACGGGATTGAGACCGGACTTAAGCGGCACACTGGGTACGGTAAGCAAAAGTATGTGAGCCTGTGAAATAAGTGGCGAGCAATTGCAGAGCTATTAACAGCCTACTGCTTGTCCTCTGAGTTGTCAGAGACACTACCAGGAAAGTTTCGTGGTGGAATAGCACCATAGGAGTCAACGGGAAGCTTGAGGTTGCCGAAAACTTTTAATGAAGGCAAAAACGTGCGGGGTTGATGGAGAGGCGTATAAGGCTCTCTTGACTTGAGTACAAAACAGGCAGCATCAGGAGGGCTCGGGATCACTCGTGGAGAAGAGCGATTGTGAGGACAACTGAAACGGGTCCCAGACCATGTCAGGAAACTCTACCAGATCTTATCGAAAAACTTCCAGGGTGCGCTGGAAACTATTCGACACGAGGACGGCAAATTGTACAACAGACGAGAAGGAGACTTTAAGTGAACTTCATTCGGACTCACTTCCCAGGAGAAAATCCTACAAAGGCAAAACACTAGACTGCAGGCCAGGAAGGCCGAACGAAACTGGCAATAGACCGTCAAAGCGGGCTGGCAAACGGCCAAGAAAGTGGTAACTTTTGAAAGATCAAATGGGACGATAGACTCTTTTCCAGCCCTATAAGTCACCGGGTCCGGATAGGAATCATGCCTCTCATGCTCGAAGGGAACTGACCTTTTTGTGGCGCTAAACTATGCAGGGAATTTAGGGCTGAAGCTTAGCGCTGCGCTGCTATGCCGAGGACGTGGCGGCTCACCAGGGTGGGTTTTTGCCATTTCCCGATAACGACTGGCGAGCAGACTGTCCCCAAGCAAGGGGCGCAGTAGACCACATGAGTCTCAAATAATCGTTCGTACTAAGGAGCCAATGGAGAAGAGTATGGATAGACCACATTACGAAGAGAGGGTTTGTGGTGTCCAGCGACCTCTGTCCCGAGACCAGCATGCATATCTTCCAGGAAGGTAATACGGAGACACCATCTTAGTGCTACACCTAAATAGTAGGGCGGCAGAATGCTCTGGAAAAAACACAGATTATGTTGGCGGCCTTCTTGGATGTGGAAGGGCTTTTGATAAATCACATCCGCAGCCGCGGCTTTCTGAGGAGACGTGGTCTGGAAGAAATTAGCTGTGGAGGTGGATTGACTGCACCTGCTAGACAAAGGATGGCGAGTATTCAAACGCTTTTCGAGGGTACGTTATCCAACCAGGGTGGCAGGAGGAGTTTGCCCTCAGGGAGGATCTTTGCTCCTCTGTTTGGCAGGACCTAGTCCCACATAGATGGATTGCTAACGCTAAGCTTAGAAGAACAGAAGGCTACCTCCTACTGGGGTATGCAGACGACCTTGTCATTCTAGTGGAAGCAAGTTTCCAGTCACGATCAGAGAACGAATGCAATCTGCACTAAACGTGGAAATAACGGATGGTGATTTGGGAGGGAAGGGCTGAAGGTCATCTTCCTAAGAACACTTCACCATAGTAGTCGTTTACGCAACAGAAATTAAGGGAATTAGGACCCTTTTCTTAAATGGGCGTGAATTAGCTATATCTGGGGAGGTAATACTTGGGGTAAATGTTTGACGACTCCAAGCACCTGGAACTAACATATGGCGAAAAGTCATACAGAAGGGTCGGAGATTACCTGGCAGTAATCAGGCGCACATGCTGACAGAACAATAGAAGGATCAGATCGGGGAATGTTACACTGGTTCTGGTGGTTCATCCACAGGGTGGTTGAGGCATCACCATCACAGGGTGGTGCTGATGGGGCGAGTGCACGGGAGTCACAATCACCGGACCAAGCAGGGTTCGGGCCTGCCTGTCCCCGGCGCAACGGGGCTCGCGGCCGCCCACTGGCGCACGAAGCGATGTCGCAGCCGCCGCTGCCATATATAGAAACGACTGGCGGCGCACGATTCAGTTATTATAGACAATATCAAAAGCTCCCCCTCATATAAAGAGAAACGTTTGGCAAAGACATTGGAGGGTCCCTGCTTCCAAATGTCGTCTGACCACATATGGCGACGGAAGGCGCACATTGACAACGCACTCTTTCAGTGGTCATTCCACGTCGAAATAACTGAATAGACTAGAATGCGAACTGAATAGAAAATTAAAAGGTGAGTATGATCTGGTGCATTACGGGATGGGTTCTAAATTACGAGACGGAGGGCGGGGGCGGATTAGGGATATATATTGAAGAAAGGATCTATGGGTTAGGACCTCTGCACTCGGAAAGTCGGAGATTCACTCGGCGACACTAACAGTGAGCTATGTGAAAAATACGAAGAACCGATGCTTCACTAACTGAAAATGTTGGTGGACAATAGAACAAACTGTTGCAGTGGCATATAATAAAAGTGAGATTAGCAGGCTTAAAGTAGGCCATATCGCACCCAACGGGCGTACAGCTATTCGTGAAGGGTATGGAGGAGGTAGAAAGCACAATGGACCTTTCTAAAGGCTGCGGTTGCATTCGGAACCTGTAGTGGTAGGCGACCTAAGGTTAAAAAATATGGCTCACCGGAGTGCAATCGAGGAAACGTATATCCGGACCAGCGCGTTTTACGAAGAAAGAAAACGATTCAGGGGGCACTACTGAGACTTTTTGATTGGTTGAGGGTAAATCATCAATTTATATTTGCGCTGGAGCCCGGATCGCACACTGCTGACTGCTTCTGCGCTGGTAACTGTGGTAGTTTTATAAATCGCTCAATTCGATCTATAAAATGGTTGATGGTTGAGTTGCCGACGGCTGTTCTGGATTCTTTGATTGTATTCGTAGACTACCATGAAGTACTCGTTTCTTTTCATAACCAACGCGTTTCCATTTTATGGAACCGCGTCGGAATCGCTTTTGGATGATTTGTTTACATCGCGCGCGTTTGTTGGCGCCGAGATGACGCCTCACCGAGGATCGTTCCAGGTAGCCAATAAGTGACCGCAGCGGTCCCGCCACGGTGGCGGCGTCGGCAACGATTGCCAATCGGCAGGTGCCGCGTCGCCGATAAGGTGTTATGGTGCGGATCGACGGGGTTTCGCGCTTCGGGTTCCGCCACCAAGGCGCGCGTATGGAAGGATGACATTTGTACGAAACGTGGTATCGTTAACGGCTCACCTGCTGGACTGGGTTCGCGCATTGACCGGTTTTGATGACGCCGAGATTATGTTGTTTTGCATTGCGTTGATGGCGACTCATCTTGCGATATCAAAACGGCTTTGGCGCCCGGTTCAAATAAACCCCCTCATTGAGTTGTTTATCAACAACATGGGAATTTTAAATCTGGCTCAAATGACTTGATTATTAAAATTTACTAGTTTATGTACAGGTCAGAAGAAAGAAAGAAAAAAGATTAGGTTTGTGGAGATATTCCCAGTCGTCAGTTACTTTCAAGCGTCAGTTGTTCATGTTATTAATGATTACATGTAAGTATTCCTTTTACCAGTCTTCTATCAGATCGTGATATAAACGATCTTAATACTGGGATTATGTGAAGGATCTGATGTGAAAGATAGTTTAGCCGATCCTTCAGGTTAATTGTTGATGTTTCTCGCGGTAGATTGATTTTTATATTGGACACACCGTTGGAGGTTTTCAGGGCGGAAGAAAGGCGACGGTCAAGATTCGAAGGAAATATTCAACTGAAGTAATTAATCGACCACAGTAATGTTCTTCGAGAAGCCTCACCGACCCGGTGAATTGCGTTCCCGTATGTTTTTTGCTGTTATTGAAGCGAGACTGCGCGGCTGGACGCCGCGACGGGCGACATCGACGATTTTCTTTCTGTCTTGTTGCTCTTGAAGTACAACTATATCTTTGCTGCATGGTTATTTGGTGCGAATTTGTTCGATCTGGCGTTATCGTGACCAGTTCAGTGAGCTTTTTTGATCTGGCGATAAGGCCATAAAAGCAAATGGCGAAGGGGTCGGTCCGACCCGGAGGCGACAGCAGTTATGCCTCAGTTATAATCGTCAAAAAAAAGGAAAAAGCGAAAGAAGTTTACAAATCACATCCTTTTCTAATAAACAAAATTTTGTATAAAATACAAATAAACAGAATGTCTCAGAAATCGAAGGGACTAATGGGGTCTAAAGATTGTCGATTTCATGGTATCTTAAACCTCTGATGCAGATAGGATCAGGTTTAAAGGAGTTGAAATTGCCTTTCAGATTTGCCAACTCCTTCCTTGAAGAGAAATTTCACATATGGAGATTAGGAAATGCAGAGTTCTGGAACCCAAAATAATTAAGAAAGTTAAAAAAAGAGGCAGATGGCAGGGTTGCCTTTTGCCTTGGGCTTTGAGACTAATCAAAATGCCATTATAACCACTAGGTTAGATAGTACATTCCCTCTTCCCTCCCAGTTGTTCCCCGATCTCAAAGTATTTACCCACTAACAGATCTATATCTAATCAACCCAAATGTCTTGGAAAATCCAGACGAAAGGCAAACCACGTGATCTTCCCACATCATTTTATATAAATTAGCAAAGTATCGAAAAAAAATGGGCAGAGACACCGAGCGGAAAGACGGGATTTTAAAAATTCAAACTAGTGAAATATCATTTCTCGTAAGCGCGCTATATTGAGGGCGGGTTCTTGGCGCTTCTCTCTGTCATCAGTCGAAATGCAAAGCTTTAGATCAGTGTCTTCTCATAAATCAAAGAATAAAATAGCCTCTTAACGTCAGCGATTGTTGACGCCAGCGGTATCTGTTGGCGCGGTGGCGTGCATTTGGTGGTTGATCATCAGCGCGGTCATTATCTCGTCAAACTTTGTGCCGTGTCAGAATGAGCACGGATTTTGGCGAAAGATGACCGATCGTCGGTGAACACAGTGTGTAACTAAATATTTATCTGAATCAAAACCACCCATGATCTGATTCTTACACCTTTATGCGTATAAACATTCTTTCCGAAAGTGGGCGTTAAAGTGTGGGTTTTAGATGCGCGCATGCGTGATTTTATATTCATTAATCAATGTACTAAATAGAAGACTTATTTACCGATTGGTTGCTTGATGAGTTAAAGATTATTCATTTTGTTAGTGCAGTTTCTGAAAAATAATATGTACCTCAAAACTTTCAGATTCTATTTCGAACTCGTGTTTTCTTCAACCTCATTCGTGCCTCTTGCAGCTCAGACACTCATGGCGTTCAGATTAAGAACGTTTTGAAAAGTCTTGATTACTGTTAAACCAACTCCATACAACGTTCTGTGAGAGAAAATAATAAGGTGGGGCATTATGGGAGACAGAAAATGCTCCCACACACGTTTCAGCGAAACCATTTGGCTAACTGTAAAAGCGAAGCTAGTTTGGAGATATTGCCTTAAAAGATAAACGAAAAATCGAAAGCGACAGGTTCGTGCACTTACGGAACAATTGTCAAACCGCTATCTCGACAAGTCGATTGTGGTTTTGAATCAAAGTTTATCCGCCCGCGAAACGCCGCTCAACAACATTTAGTTTGATTGTTGTAAGCGTACGCTCTTTTTGGCGTGGCACGGTGATTGGTTGGCTATCTGGTGGCCGCACCACGCATTTTTGCACGGTGGCGGCGTAGCTACCAGAATCTGGGTCGTTGAAAACGAATGGCGTATCGCCGCAATAATCGCGACGGGCGCGCGCGTTAACGTTTTCAGGTTCTTGTAGTATAAATTCTAACTGACACAGGTGCGGCGGAAACCCTTTTATAAAGTTCGCGGCGTGGTGGCGTCGCAAAAATGTTATGGTGCCAGCGTGTTTCAAATAACGTTTGCGGTCGTGGGCGCGTGTTAACGTGTTGAACTCTTTGCCGCATAAATGGTTCTGTTGTTTTGAACTGACTGTTTCATTCTTTAAATATTTAGTCACATTCCTTGGAGTGCTCATTAACATAGTTTTTGTAAACAGGAGATTGTCCAATACGTTCTTTTAACGAATCTAAATATTTGATTTTCTTTCGGAACATTTATCTTTGTGCTTGAAGCATTATTTTCAGGCTTAAATAATTGGATCTTTAACAAAAATTTTGAGAAGTGATGGGACCTGACCATTTCTACTTCTTCCTGGTAGTGAGTTTGGTTCAAACTCGTTCCACTCCACATGGCAGGTTCCGCCACGGGGTGCGGTGCGATCTTGCCTGAAATGGTGCTTTTTGTTGTTTGGGAAATACGGCATTTCGTGCAGAAGAATCTTGGAGACGTAATGTAATCGTATTATGGCTAACGTTTATGTTTCATCATTTGAAATTGTTTGATTTCACAACAGATCGCCTCATAAATGTCTTATCGTCAGCAATATCTTTGATACTGTTCGAAGGCAATGATTATCGTCAAATTACGACTGAGAAACACCATGCGTGTTTGTCTTGCAAAGGCTTTGTTGTCGTCAAAAGTCGTATCACTTTAGGTTGAAATGCGCCAAAGACGCTGGAGGTCTTATGGATCTGATGTTTGTGGATTCAGGTTTAAAGACAAATATTAATATTGCTGTCGTTATCATTTTATATGTGTTAATTTGGTTTGATATGCACAACTACTATCTTCGACCATATTGACTTTGAACTACGGCCAAAACGACATTAGTCAACTTCCACGGAGATCTTTATAACCAAATTGGTTTAACGGTTAGTTTCTCTGTGGATGGCATTAATAAATGCTCAAAAATATGGTCTATTTATTATGGTGACGTGTTCTGGCGATATAAATTTGGTGTTGATAAAATCAATAGCTATACATTTGATCAAAGTGCATGTGATGACTATACGAAACTCCCCCGCAAATCTCGGGCACGGGTGAACTATGATGACGAAAATATACCAAATATCACAAGCTAATACGCCGGAATGAAGGAAAAGACCCTACTTTTCTGCTAACTGCGACCGATGCGATACTCTTTATTAAATGTAGTCGCCGACGTTTGTACAGTGTTTGATCGTTCTACTAAAAGCTGTGCGTGGTCGAACTTGCGTAGCCAGGGTGCGATCAATTAAACCAAAGACGCTGGTTTGATGGTTTTAGGCGTTCCACATCGAAGACGCCGCGCGTTGCGCTTCGGAGCCGAGACCGCCACTGCGATCTCAAACTGCATCTCGCTGACAACAATACGTTTCAAACTTTTGATTCTTGGAAACACCAAACTTTGACAATCGATCGCTTTGACGGATATCATGAGACTGTCCGTGATGGCGTGCTTCAAATGCAATCTTTGCCATTCGAGCGCCGGGATGGAACGAACCACACGCACAGGCTACTCAAATTGCGCCGAACGCGCGCGTTGGCAAATTCAGGCCGGATGGCACCTCGTTGTTTGGTTTCTGTTTACGAAGATCGGTCGCGGGTTAGCCATTCAGTTGTTCTCCGGCCCCCAAACAGGTCGATGGACACACCGAATGGACGTGGCCTGTACATGGATGCAGCGGCGGAAATCGTGGTGGACCCGTCGTCGGAGATCGCCGTTTCGCGATGTCAGAAGACAGTAACGAGGCCACATGGATCGGATATTCATTCGAAACAAATTTTTAAAGAAAGGAACGCCGCTGTTTGCAGCTCATCGACTGAGACCGTTTTGGTGCGCGAAACCTTGGTTTTCAGTTAGATAAAAGTACAGGTTCAAAAAGGAGTTATTATTACGAGCCGTCAGTTTTGACTTTAATTGTCATTGCGTTTGTTACCGCCGTTACTGATTCGGCGTTGTATTATCAATTTTAAACGTGCGTAATCGATAGGTGAGTTTCGCATTCGCATTATTCGGTTCCGATCGCGTATTAGCCAATTGCACCGACGTTGTGTATTGAGTCTGACGTTTGTATCAATTAAATGAGCATATGTCAGATCAGAGTATCGGTCCATGGCGTGGTAAAAAGTTGATTCTTATCGAAAAAACGCAGTTCGACGCGGTGCAATGTTGTTAAAACAATTGGTGCCGACGTTGTTGGTCAAATAAATTGCTCAAAGTCGTGGTGTTTCATAAGTCGATCATTAAATTTCTACCGTTGCTCTTATGCTATCTTTGGCGACAGACATACCAAAAGACGATGGTCTGCCAATATTCTCGACTTTGCGCATCCGAGTTTATAAAAATATTGTTTATAAAATTGTATTTGTTTAATTTAATATTTTATTTCTATGCATCACACAAAAATAAAAAGTTTTTGTTGTTCATTTAACTGTATTGTTGTTGTTCATTCGCACTTGAGACCTGTCACACAGAAATATAGTACCTAAACACTTTATGTTTTAGAAATTTTATGATTATTTAAATTATTATACTGTATTTAAACAATAAGTTGTAGATGACTTTAAGCAATATTTGCAAAAAGAAAAGCACAA